>LKNJ01003275.1:215190-235974 GCA_002120245.1 Maccullochella peelii | reverse complement strand
TGATTAAGAGGAGTGGCCCAATACTTTTGTCCATATAGTGTATGTTAAAGTTATACAAGGCTGTCTCCATCAGTGATGGCAAAAAATAATTTTTAACTGGTGCCTGAAATCTCAATTTACTATTCATTATAAAGATCAAATAAATCAACTATAAACAACTGAAACATTCAAAGGAATTTTATCTTTGGCTATTTGAATCAGCTGACATAATGAACACTCTGCAGCACCAATAGTCCCATAGCATCAAACCCATAGCCACTGAACAGCTCTAAAGGCAGGAGTACAGTGGCCCTAAAAACTCAACACACTGCAACTTAAGAAAACACATCCAAACAGACAAAACACACGCAAAGTGAGAAAACAAAACCAAATACAGAAACGCACAGCAAAAGCAGGAAATGCGCAGGAAAAGTTCAGAAATGCGCTGGTTATGTTTTCTGCTTTTGCAGATTTGTGGGATGACTTCATATATACATAATGACCTGGGTGAATATCAATGAATCCTTCTAGGAATGTTTATATGAACATATAATGACATGGTAAATTGACATTCTCAGAAGCAGGAACAATAAAAGAGTAGAGTAGGCGGCCATCTATAATGCAATCACAACAACACAGAGCTTCACTTTCTGGACAACCCCGAGGGACATGATTGCACTGGAAGCATATTCTTTCATTAAGCCTTCTCATAAGCAGGACCTTAACATCAACTGCCTCAGCTGCAGCAGCTTCTCTCCTAAAGACAATACAACTGTTTATGTTGATGTATTGGCAATGTATGGGTTTATTTTACTGCTTATTGTGCATTGACATGGAGGGAGAAATCACCAAAGGCAGCAGTTTGGTTTTAGCCACTGTGACATGACGCCTGACCTGTTCAATGCCCATTTTCCATTTTGCACTCTGGTTTTGGGGCTGCTTTTTTTAAGCAGCGCTCTTGTTGGTTTGAACATGGCATAAGAGTCAGGATAATGCAACCTTGAAAACTGTGTCCATTTGCCACACAGTGCAGTCAGACCAACAGTAGAGCTGTGTCTCAATTCGCATTCTTCCGTACTTACACTTGTTATTTTACCTGCGTTCACACTGACAATTATGGCAAAATGCAGAGCACTGCAAGTACCCGGATGGTGAACTCGTAACGGTGAAATAGTTGAGTGTGGAACGCTGAACACTTCTCACCTTCAATGGTCGCCATCTTGGCTACGTCGCGGAAGGGATGGGACCACCAACCTATACCTTCTGGTAAGTGCATAATGGCCGTGAGATAGATTTGAGACAGTTCAGTTATATCTCTAAGCACACATCAATATTTTAATCACCGTAATCAGGATCTCTGCATATTCAGGGGTGAGCTGTCAGTCTGTGAATTATAACGTTAGCTAATATTAGCTCAGCCGCCCCACCTCCTGAGCCACAGCCACCCCACTAACCAACAGTTTGTCAGTTTTGCCAAAAGGTAATCTTAAGTATCAGAGTAATGTAGCTGTTATCGTTTTATTATTGGTGGTGATTGGACTTGTTAACTAGTGTTTCTTTGGTGTTAGTAGGCTTTTCTGGTGAATATCTGGCTAAAACTCTGTTGCAAAGCTCATCTGAGGCTCCTCAGCATCTCTGACAAAGAGCTGAAAACCACTCTGCTAGATTTAAAGAGAGCCTGTCGCTTTCCAACTGATTACGGCATCTCGAACCCTCAAATCAGTGTGTGTGTTTAACTTACCCTTCACACACCTGACACCTACTCCTACCCACAAACATAGTCTGGAAGCCAGTACTACAGCCCTGGATGACAATTTGAGTTTTATTGTGAAATGATTGGAGTGGCATAAGGCAGTGCTTCTCAAACTTTATGGCTTGTGAACTATTAAATGAAGCAATGCGTTCTCGCAGTCCCCCATCGAGGCGTGCATAATGGTGAAGTTCAATCAAAGGAGGATTTTCCCTTTATAGATCGTTTCATGCAGTTAATTATCAGGGGAGGCCTAGAGGCAGAAAACTATTAAGTTTTTCACACAGTAATGATAATACATTTCTATTGAAGATGTATGTCTTTTCCTATCGCATAAATGATCTTGCAGCCCCTCCTAAAATCATCTTTCAGCCTCCTAGGAGGACCTGATGCCTAGGTCGAGAACGATTCACCTACAGTACAACTTTGCAACCGCTTGCAAACACTTAGACATTTATGAAGAAGAAACAATGCTTCAAACGTTTTAGGTTAAAATGGTTACAAACACAAACATGTACAGTATATGCACTCAGTGGCCACATTATAAAGGAACACCCAGGGATGCAAACAGGTAAGGGGTAAAAAAGGTGAGAACATGCGTGGGTCGAGAAAACTGCCACAACTAGGAGGGTCCGGGGACATGCTAACAGTTCTAACAACCCTACATAAAACACATAAAAGGAATCAATAGATGTGGGAGCTGAATACACCAATTTGACAAAAACAAGATAAAACATTGTGTTGGAAATTAGCTTATAGTAGCTTCTTTATCAACACTCTTCCACTATCAAGCATGTAATTGGTAAAATGAATCTATATACACATAATTGCAAACGTGAATTCTGTCTTTGTTTACTATAATAAAACTACAATAAAACTAGGATAAAAATTATGACATCTAACATCGTTTAAACTATCAAATTTAGTTGCCAGATTTCAAGGCCATGTTATACATGAGTTTGCCTTTATAAATTGCAGATAATTGAACTTTTAAAGCCAGTTTAACGTTGTCAGTGTCTACATTATGCTAAACCAAATACAGGAAATAAATCGGTAGAAGGCACCAAACCACATAAATGCACAGGTGAAGGCACATTGACCATATGCTTAACTCTGTATTCTCTACGACCGAGTATGGTCATATATCTACAGCAATAAACACTCCTGTTGTATTAGTTATTACTTTGACACAATCCGAATCTGCAGTGAGAGGCTGCCTGAATGCTGTGGGGAGAAGGAGTCGCCTTCCAGTCTGGTTTTGTCTCCTTCTGCTAATTGACCAAGGAAACTAAAAAAGAAGGAAGGGTTATTACGTCACTGTGTAGCGTGTTGGTGCCAAGTGAAAACTCTTAAGTTCGGTCGACATTGAGGTGAATGGGATCGCCATCTCCTTGTTTATGACTAGCTACACTACAGCTATCAACTTTAAGCTAACGGTACTTACCAGAAAACATTTAGCCAATCTCAGCCTGGTCGAGGGGTTGCCACATCCAAATAAATTCAAAATATACAAGTTACAAGAGTATATACCATCAACCAATATATCAACTTGTTAACAATGCAACAAATAACCGATGATTCCGCCATCTGGTGTCATAACCTGTTAAGATGACAGGTCATAAACGAGGAGATGGCGATCCCTTTCACCTCAATGTCTCTGTCAGTGAGAGTGGTAGACATAAACAGACTATTTTGACAGTAATTGTTTGGGTCACAGGGCGCACCAAACAGAACGTCCTGTAATGAACGGTTTGGGATGAATACACGTACCGTCACACCCCTAGCATCTAACCCGAATCAAAGGTGGTGTTGTACTGGACTGCATTATATTGAGAGGTGTTTCCAATTTTCTGTCCTCCCTATTAGCTATTAGTAACACCTCTGAATATAATGCAGTCCAGTACAACACCAAAGTCGACTTTATGGCAGGACAGTTGGATTGGATTGAATTAGACTGTACAGGTGTACCTAATAAAGTGGCCACTGAGTGTATATAACAAGAAGCTAATTGTGTCTGTAGTGACGTGTGTGGTTACCCATCACCCACGGTAATAACCATCTCACAAATTAGAAAAGCGTTATTAGTAAACACTATTAACTATTGCTCCTTGCTGATAGCTTTGCAATGTTAAAATCATATGTACAATATGGAGTATGTCAACAGGTATTTTCTTTTTTTTTTTTCATTGTTCAATATTGATGTGCCTTATTATTTGTTTTGGGTGTGGTGATTAATAAATACACTCTCAGCCAGTCACATCACTGGTCTCGTCGCGCTGAAACAGCTGAGCCAATCACAGTGAAGCATGACAATGACAGCTCAACAAACAAAGAAACGGCTTCTTCAGGAAATCAAACTGTTGTCTGGATGATGCAGAGCGGCACGACGTGAACACAGCACCACAAATCTGCAGCCTAAGGCAGATGGTGTGGGGTTTTCAGCAGTTAATTAGTACAATGATGATGGAAACAAATCATTTAAAAAAATATGTTTATATACCGTTTGTATGATTGTATCAATCCAAAGCATTTTCAGTCCTAATTCTGCTGCATTTCACATTATAAATGGTTACATTATACCTCAAGCAGCGTTTGCTTTGTAATGCATTTCAAGAATAAAACATGAACCTCAAAATGTTTTTAGTTTTTTTATGTTGGAAAGGAGGCTGTGACGCACAGGGTTAATGAACTCCGGTATTCCGGTACAGTGGACAGCTTAAGCATATTGAGTTATTGCTCTGCACTTTCTCCAAGTATTTTGTTTGATTTTGTTAACAATATTACCAAAGTGGCACCAGAAACAGGCGTGGTTCTGAGACGTCTATTCTTCGTGCAAAGTCTGAGACCAAACGTCCCCCAAAATACCAATAACTCGCTTTGCACTGCCTGACTTGAATGAACCTCCCAGCTGTTTGTTCCTCTCCTCCCACCTGTGCACCATGCGCTCTGCACTGGGCACCAAAATACTACACAGCCGGGCAAAAGAGAATTTTGAAGGAAAATATCAAACTATAGGAGCACTGAGCACTGTGGTTGTGCCGCCACGAAAATGTTTTTCCTTTCATGTACCCAACTGTATTTTTGGTCAGCCTACTTGACATACTGGATGCATTATATTTACTTGTATCTTTTACATGTGTGTACTTCCAACTGAGTTTTCATTATATTCTGCTACCTTTACGTCTGTCATTATATAAATACAGTATATATGTAATCACTTAACAATGGATGAAATGACTATTTATAATGTGAAAGGTGTCGCTCGTAGTGACAAACCCACAGAGAATTATCACCCAGCTCCCCACAGCTCTATGGACGGTTATGGTATCTTTTGGCTCATTGTTTTGATTTTACAGCCGGTGACTTTCCTGTTTTGGTCTCATCGCTGTCATCAACCTTGTTTCCTCAGCAGCAGGCAGCTCAGATAAATCCTCTACCTTCCAAGCACCAAACAGCAGACAGACAAAGGTAGCAACGAGCTGGTGAACATAGTGGAGCATTTAGCAGCTGAAGAACCAGATATTTTCTTCATGAGTTGGCAAAGACAAAAACAGAGCTACAAGTAGGGCTGTGCGATATGACCAAAATCTCATATCCTGATATTAGGTCATTTCATATCCAGATAACGATACATATCACAATATAGCATTTCTGTAAATTCAATGAATAGTTTATATGAAATGACCACGTGGAAAGACCTATTTCTTATTACATTTTGAATGATATACTCAACAAATAAAAGGTACTTACTCATATTTGATTATTTGTCTCCTTTTATTTAGAACCTTTGTGCCGCAGGCTGAAGCCTCTTGCAGCGTCTGAGTCTGGGGTTTGTTTTGAGGCTCAACTGTACTTTTGTGGCTCTCATCTGTAGATCTCTCGCCGTACTGTTCGACATGATTCTTGCATAGGATTCTAAAAGAGGTTAGTGGTGTTTGAGTCTGTTGTGGGGACTGGTCTGCAGCATCATTTGCAAAGTACGGTTTTCTGGTCTGTGTCAGACCTTTTATACCCAAACCACGTCCATGCGACAGAATTAGACCCTCTTTTAGGTACAAGCTCCTCATTTTGTCTTGGCTGGTCGGAGTCCTTATCCCGTTCACTCTCCTCCATGGTTGGTTGCGTTGCCTTCAGGCAAATTTCCTGCCCGCATCCATGCCATGCAAAAGAACACAAAGCGTCGTCCCAGTGATGAAAAATATTACCGTAAAGAGTGTGATTTGCACCACAACGAAATAAACGATGGAGCATAATATGAAATGATAGATGTTTTTCCTTGGTCACACGATATATACTATTGTCAAATCTCACAGACCTATTTACAAGGAAAGTGAATTTTGGCCTTTTTCACCAGGTATCCAGAAAGATGACACTAAATGAATGCTAAAGTTGTGCGAGGTCTGCTGGATGTGAAAATAGTCAACTGTTTCCCAATATGTTTGCCATATCGACTTTAAGAGATAATAATAATATGTCAGATGTGTCTTCAGCTTGCTCTGCTGCCCCCAGGTGGCCAAAGAAAATCAATTACTGCTGCTTTAAACATTCTGATGTAATTTAAGATCTGACCGGGAAACACTGTCTATTTCATAAATGTCTGCTTTGGAGTCAGTGTGTTCACACTTTTCATCTATGATTTCTTGCACCAACATGTGATGTGCATATAAATACAATCCTATCTATGAAGACAAAATTACTCTTTTTTTATATTACTATTTTTATTTGGTTACTGCAGGATCACCCTGTTTGTCCACGGGAGATCATGTCTGTGCATGAAGGATTTATTGATGCCACCCACGCTGCACACATTTTGCCTGAAGTCAGAGTATCATATTCAGTCCAGAACTGTTTTTTAATCATATCTGCAAGGCATATCACAGAAAGTGATGGCTGCATGCAAGCAATCAGTGCCACTTAATTTGTTAGCCCAGTGGACAAGATTATTTGTGCATTGTTCATATGAACTGCTATAACGGCATTTCCAACATTTGCACAAACCACGGACTGATTAGAAAAACATGCATGCACTAGATAAATCAGTGAAAAAGTTGTAGACTAATAGTGTGCAGAAAATGAGATTTTAAATTGCCTGCGTACGAGCTCCATAGATTCTTGTGGGACAAATGCTTCAAGTACCACTAAGTGATTTAAAGTTGATTGGAACTGTCCCTGCCGTGATAAATGATGCTGGTAATGAATTGACCTCCACCCTGGGATCAAACTGCATGCAACATAGGGTGTAGACAAGAGTTGGGCATCCTACTGTAATCCCATACGGCCTGTGCATCCATCTGATAAAGTGTAAAGTGATTGGTAGCCCTGTGCAGAGTTGTCCCATCAATCATGCCCAGGTCGAGTATTTGAGGCTGCCGAGTGTGAACCTGAGAGGGTCTCCAGGGGTGTTAATGTGAAACAGGCAAGGCTCTGATGGAATTCGGGCATACCAAGCACAGCGAGATCCTTCTTCACCCCTCCGAGTTACTGTCACTGCAGATGCACCATGGACTGTCTTTATTTGACCTCGCAGCCTGAGCTAACATCTGTGTTTGTTTGTGATGTTCTTTTTCCCCCCTTTCTCACAGCTTCCCAAAATGTAAAAGACAAAAAAAACAAATGAAATCTGCCACGGGCCCTTTTTTGAAGCTCTGACCAGAATGGGAATAAATGGAAGGTCATCGGAGTCGCTAGTCTCTTGCTGAAACATGAAAGTCCTTAGTTTAGTTCAGCCGTGACAAATGTTGAGATTGCTGCTCTATGACCCAAGTTTGCCACGTCAACCTGACCCTCTTTATGTTTGTGTACCCACAGTGACCCATTCTGGTGTGGTCAGTGAGATGTGATCTGCCGTCAGCAACCTCTTTAGTACCTCCATAGTGAACCTGTCACCTTACATCAGTCACCCAGTAGGGCATGAAGAATAGAGGCGGTTTGGAGGCCTAAAACAATAACTGCAGATTTGCAGATGTGCAATATGTTTGCATCGCAACTGTCATGCTAAAAGTGTAAATCTACATTATTAGACTGAGTTTAACACACATTAATGCAAACCATGATGATGACAGCATTGTTTACAGCAGCACATCTGAAAAGTAGATGCACATACATCTGTTTCAAGTGAGTGGTTTGACTCCCATTTCTAGGAAATATTTTGCCATCATGGAGCAGATGTTGCACATGCTACAAAGCTAATAACTAGAGATTATTTTCGTAATGCAGCATTAAACATAATGACAATTTACATTTCATTATGCATTGAAGAAATGCATAATAGAAAAACCCCACAAAGGCAATTACAATCACTGTTGTTGTTTGTTGTAGTTAAAGTCACTATGTATAGAGCTTTTTCAACATTGGCACCACCCCCAGTGGTAGATTCGAAAAAGACACTGTGGCAGATAGCACGTAGCTGACATTGATCAGACCGAGGACACTGAGATGAATTGGCTGCAAACAACAGCAATTTTCATGGCATGACAGGCATAGTTAGCTACAAGCATTTAGCAGCTAAAACACAGATATTTTTCACAGGAGTTTGTGGAGACCATAAAAAAAAAGTACTAAAAGACAGTGAATACTGGATCTATATTCATCTGGTGGCCAGAAACACAACTCCAAATGAATGCTAATGTTTTTCCGTGTCTGCTGAATTTGTAAATAGGCAGTTGTTCGCTAACACGTTCACTACAATTTCATAATGTGTTTATAGCTTGTTGCGCTGCCCCCAAGTGGCCAAAAAATTATATGCAATCTTTAAAATCCTTAAACATTTTCAGCCTTGGTTGATTTGATGACATGTGTGGTTACTGGTGGTAACCACAAGTGTGTTTTAATAACACAGACTTCTATTAAAATCTGACACATAGTATCGACCACTGGGGGCAGCAACTATGCTTTGAACTGCTGCTCAGTCAGAAATGTTAATTTTCTGTTAAAGAACACAGTCAAACATGCTTACTCTTGTGCCTGACACCTGCTATTGTCTTCCAAAGTTGTTGAAATGTGAACATGTACCTGCTTTTGTCTTCCACATGACGTCAAATACATGACTTCCTGTGAATCCCTTGTGTGTGGGTACATAATCTGAATCTCACGCAGGAAAGACGGACTCCGCCAGTAACAATGAAAACTATTGTATTGTAGGGGTGGGACAAACAATCAATGCCACGATATATCGTCACCTTTATTCACATAATGCGTAATCGATACACTTGCATCAAGCATGAACTTTTTTTTACTTAATTTTCAAATGCTGTAGCCTGAGATTTTTTCCCGTTGACATTTCCTTACTAGAGTGTCATTACTTCATGTCTCCTAGAGAGGGCGCTAATCAAAATGAGAACAGCAATTAACTAGTTTCATTATCAAGAAGTAAACATAACCAGCATGGTGGAGACGAAGGCGGTGGATCCACCGTCTTCATGCAAGTCAAAAGTCTGGGAACACTTCGCTTTCTACTACAGTGGTTCTGCAGGTAACGTTGCCCACCGCAGCGAAACATAAATCACAAAATAGAAGAAAATATTCCGCAATCAATCATCTGTTCCACTTTGTCAATACATATGCAGTAGTTAATGCTGTGCAACGCATTTGTTTCTCTACCCGCGAAGCCCGATCTTGTGATTAACGTGACCGCATATATTACCTTTCAAGCACTGCGGCTCCGAACCATAGTTGGGAGACCTCTGGTTTCAGACTATTTAATTTACTTTAGCCTGGCTCGTAGTGCTAACTAGCTTTTCACAGTCTGCACCAAGTACTGCTGTGAAGAATGCAGAAGACGCTGTATTAATGTTGCATGAACAAGGACTTTTTATTTCTCTTCTGTGGCAGCGAACACAACACATGGCCTTTCAGTAACTATTATGCTGCAACCTTAGCTTATCTAGACACTTTACGAGTGACTAACCTTCCGCCTCTCTCTCTGCTGCCTCATATCACTCCGTTAAGCCCCTCCCACCAAATGACACACCCAACATGCACGCGCATTTTGCTGGGCTTGAAGCGGACGTTTAGGTCGTCAACTGTTCTAACTAACTAGCAAACTAGCGTCTGTTCTACTGAGCTAGTTCTGTCTGACTCAGAAGGCAAGAAGCTGATCCAAAATAATATATATATCAAAATATCATGATCGTATCATGAGTATGTCTGCGATTCCAACCCTTATTGTATAGAGGGGGGATTACAGAATGCAAATACACTGAATGGCTGTTGCTGAAAACAAACCAGCTGTTTCAATAATGGGGTAGGATGAAAATCTGGATTCTAACTAAGCCATCAGAATGATTGAAAAATATGCTATATAACCATAAGACAATTCTACCACTCCACTTACTTTGCTGAAAAATTATCTTAACCTTAAGAGGATGATGATGAATACTAACTCGAGTTCACCCACCTTTTCATTTATCACATCATGACTGCTTGCATGCTCAGAAACATTTTCCTGAGCTCCCCTTCACATCCTTCTCATTACCTGGTTTAGTGTAAGTCATACAGGGAAAATCTCTGCACCTTGCAAACGCTTATTTGAATGCAAAGCAGAATGCTAAAAATGTACTCCACCACTCAGTTCCTGAAATAATTACCCTGCGCCAGATCTCTTTTCTTTTGTGAATGACTTCATCATTTTGAGTTTTATAGATATTCCTTTTTATTCACATGCTCAGTTAAAAAGGTAATGATGCACACTTTCTGAGGACATAAAGAAGCAGATAGCATTCCATCTCCCCATAAAATTGGGTAGCTTTTGTCCTGAAACTGGCACTTGAGCCACACTTTTTGGACACTTTTCCAAGCATATCACTTGATAGCTGAATAACTACCATCAACTTTTAATTAAAGAGACGAGGCAAACTATGATGTATATTTTAGACCTAATTAGCACGCCGACTCAGGGGAGTGAAGTGATTAGATGAGTAAAGACTCCCCATGGATGCTGCAGACGAGCATACATACAAATGCATACACACACCCACACTTGCATTCTGAGGGTGTTTGCACTTGGACTCCCAGCCTAGCAGCACTTAAAATGATATTTCACTTTAGTGTGACATTTTCATTTTCCAGCATGTGCTGGTAGCTTTATATTCAGCTTCAGCATTTCTGCAGCTTTCTTTATCAATAATTGGAGTCAAGCACAATTATCTATTGAAAGAAGACAAAATGTACACACAGTAGTATCAATAACATCACAGAGCTGTTGTGTTGTCAGTGGTTGCTTTCAGAGCTCCTATTTTGACCAATTACAAAAGACTGTTTCTGTTTGCAAATGGCTTGCTTATAGAACACTGCATACAATAGTGACTTCAAGCATAGGCACACCTCATTTTGAAATATCCATAATGGAGTTTGCACAGTTAAAATGTTGTCACTGTGACAATTCTGGAGTTATGTGTCTGAAATTGTAAAGAATACGAGTAGTGCACCGCTGTCCAGAGTTGGAGAACACTCGCTTTTCTTTTTAGATGGACTCTCATTCACTCAACTGGCCTTGATGTTCTTCTGTCCGTTTCAGTCTTTTTCTCATGTTGCCATGGTCACATGGGATGTTAGCATGATAAGATTTGCTAATTAGTACTAAATCCAGGGTTCGTACAGCTTTTTAAGAGTAAAATTCAAGCACTTTCAACACATCTAAACCACAGTTTTCAAAACTCACATCTAACTTACTATAAATGCAATTGTGAAAAATAAAGTTTACAGAAATCCTTTATACCCAGAGCAATCAATGTATATTGTCACTTTGTTTATTAGTGGGAATGCTGATTCAGCATTCACACTATTGTTATCCTGTTCTTTATTATTCTGCTGTTTCTTCTTCTTATTATTCTACTTCCGTATGTTTTTCGCTGGCCTACTACTTCAGCATACTTTCAGCTACAGAAACCATTCAACTATCAAAATGTTCAGCTCTTTAAGGACATGTGTGCTTGTATTTAACTTTTTAATACATTTTATACTTTTTAAAATATTAAGCTTTTTTAAAAAAAACATTTACAATGTAAGTCAATGGAGAACCCTCTTTAACTTGCTCTACTTTGAAATGCTTCTTCTTCCGCATACTTTTAGCTACAGACTCCATTTAAACTTTAAACAGGTCACAAGATGTTCAGCTATTAGACTTGTATTCAACTTTTTGATATCTTTTACAGTTTTTGATAAATCACAGTTTTAGTTTTATGCTTTTTTCAGTCCTTTTCTGAGTTTATAATGGGTGTGTGTGGGGGGGAATGTTAAAGGTAGAGTGGATGACATCATCGCCTAGAGGGCAGCTGTAAAATCGTCTTGAAAATTCCTGTTAAACTTGTTCTCGTTTCCACAATTTTCACTCTTCATACATAATTTCACCTCAGAATGTAGACAAATTTGTCCTGGTTCACATCATGTAACTATTTAAGCCACAGGACATACAGTTTTTGAACTGTCTGCCTCCAAGCATCAGAAAATCCTTCAACTGTCTCATTAACTCTGATGATATTTTGTCTCCTATGGTTTTGAGCAAAACACAAATGAGAGGTGTTTTGAAACTGTGGTTTCTCTACCTTTTTTTTACTTTGCCCACACAGTTTTTACATCAACGTGTTCAGAAATGCCTCCTGGTGCTGACAGTAAAGTCATTTCATAGATACAAGCTACAGTTTTTAAATGATAGTGACTTTTCTGAGTGAAACTTTTACAGGGTTCTCTCTGTCTCAATGACTGAGCACTTTTCAGGCAACATTAGTTACACACACAGCTGATGTTGATAAACAAATTAAACATCAATCAGTTTGTTCCTCTGTTCTGATTGGTGGATTGATGTAGAGCTATTTTTGGCAGTTGTGACCTCTGTGCTTTTTAACTGTTAGTTAATTCAAACCTTCCTCTNTTGCCTCTTCCCATGGCAACCTTTGACTGGATCTGAGGACACACAGCTGATTGAGATGACACATTCACTTACAGTAGGAAATCCCATAGCTCAATTCATGGACCTTGAAACCATACAATATAGTAGAAACACATGTATGCATATATGTGTGTCAATGTATTTCTGCTCTCACGGTTCAGCTTCCAATTCTGGAAATTGATTTCACATTTCTGCTTTTTCAGCAAAGCTTTGCAATGTATTCTTCTTCTGTATGTTTTTACACATACAGCTGATGTTGATAAATTGATTAAACCTCCATCAGTTTGTTCCTCTGTTCTGATTGGCAGTTGTGACCTCTGTGCTTTTTAACTGTTAGTTAATTCAAACCTACCTCTCTCTCTCTCTCTCTGTCTCTCTCTCTCTCTCTCTCTCACACACACACTCTCTTTTTCTCTTTTTCTCTCGCTCTCTCTCTCAATTCAATTCAATTCAATTCAATTAGCTTCATTGGCATGAATGTAACAATGACAATATTGCCAAAGCATTCAGTGATATTGCGATTAAAACAATAATAACAAGATTAATAAAATAAAATATTAAAAATAAAAAAAGGTGCAATTCATAAGAAAATAGCAAGGGTGTGTGTGTTGGTGTAACAAAGACAATATTGCCAAAGCATCAGGTAAAAATAACTCTCTCTGTGTCTGTCTGACTTCTGTTTTGTGACTTCATCAACTATAGATAGATAGATCGATGATAGATAAACAGATTTATTTCATGGCCGCTCATTAGTTGTTGTGGCATTAAAAGAATAGTCAGGGGATCACCAAAGCCAATGGACAGTGTAAATAAAGGTATATGTCTTCAAAGATTCACATTAAGTAGATTTTCAAGAGTAGTGATTTTGATAACAGAATTTCCGAGTGTCCTTGAACGTCTCAATCAATACCAACTACGCAACGCCGGTGCTCAGTCATTCTGCTCTGACTTCCTTCGTGGTAAGTAGCGGCTGCTGTCTCCCGTAACGTATAAACATTATAAATACAGTTTGGTGTTTTAAAATGACACAAAATGAGGTTATGGTTAATACAGACTTCACATGTTACGGGGAAGAAGAAATACTTGCTTCATGTGGCATAACAAAGTCCAAACGCTAGCATTGTTGTTAACGCTAATTTTAGGGCACAGAACGAGAACAAATCCACAGATAACGGGTTATTTCCACTAAACAGTAAGCCTCACCATTTTACTTACTCACCCAGCCACCATAATACAGGTGGCAAGCTTGGAAATGCATAGAGTAAATTGAGCCAGCATCCAATTAGATTAGGCAAGCATAAGTGTATCTGGCTTGCCAAATTGTGGACTGAACAGGCTTGTTAGCTAGCTAGCTGCATAAAAGTTGGAACCTTATTGAATGTGCATATTATGTTTTTATGAACTAAAGGTGAGCCCCACACATCAAACAAATGTGGTTATAAAAAATAAATCTTTAAAAAAAAACAACTATTTGACTTCTAATGAAGACTATGAGTGATGTATACTTTTGATCTATATACTATTGAAAACTTGATCTTGAGAGACAGATCCTCTAATATGATGCTAAATATGTATCAGTAATTATCCATTACTTTATTATTGCAGTATATATAAACTTTATTTACTTNAGTCAGCTTGGGCCATTACAAAACAAAAAACCTGCCTTGGCATCACTGACAGATTGTTGTTGCCAGAGGTATATGGAGTGAATATAGTCTCATTAAGATTTGTAACCGGAAAAGTAAGATTTGTAATAAATATGTATCTTTTATTTACAGATTTTTAACTTCAGCTTCACAGATCTGGTCCTTTTCGCTTTCAAAAAGCTTCCTGCGCATTCAAATGTCNATCTTACCAAGTCATTTTGGAAAATTCTATGCTTCCAACATTGTGGAAACAGTTTGGGGAAGGCCCTTTTCTGTTCCAGCATGACTGTGCCCCAGTGCACAAAGCAAGGTCCATAAAGGCATGGTTGGATGAGTTTGGTGTGGAAGAACTTGACTGGCCCGCACAGAGCCCTGACCTCAACCCCATTGAACACCTTTGGGATGAACTAGAACGGAGATTGCGAGCCAGGCCCTCTCGTCCAACATCAGTGTCTGACCTCACAAATGCTCTTCTGGATGAATGGGCAGGAATTCCCACAGACACGCTCCAAAATCTTGTAGAAAGCCTTCCCAGAAGGATGGAAGCTGTTATAGCTGCAAAGGGGGGACCAACTTCATATTAATGCCTATGAATTTGGAATGGGATGTCATTAAAGCACCTGTAGGTGTAATGTGTAGGTGGCCCAATACTTTTGTCCATATAGTGTATATTCACGCTGTTCCAGCTACACAGATTCGTAAATGCATGCTGCGTTTAGGTGCTGGTGGAAAACTGGGACATCATAATGCATTTAAGAGCTTTTTCACCTCTGAATAAGTCGCTCGTTTGCAGTACGTGTTTGGGTGGCACATCAAGAAGGTATCCAATCCACCAGCCAACTGGAGCCTTTTAGCAGATAAGTTTACACGTCCTCTCCATGTCCATTTGGGTTTTCTCCAGGTGCTCTGGTTTCTTCCCATAATTCCAAGAGGTCTAGGTTTAGATGAATTGGAGACTCAAAAAAAACACATCTTCATGCAATGACTGACAAGTAGTTCATGCGTTTACTTTAGGAATAGAGGAGGACGATGAAGACAAAGTGTAAGAAGGACAAGTATCAACACATTCTAACCAGCCAGGGACAAAGAAAAACAGACACCCTCCTCACATTTAAGAGTAGACTTAAGACGTTCCTCTTTGATAAAGCTTATAGTAGGGCTCAGGTGAGTCCTGAACCATCTGTACAAACTCTTATCCCATTAATGCTTGTTACTAACTCGACTGCTTCCCTTTCCCGTGCTTTCTCTCCTCTCTCTCTCTCAACCCAACCGGTCGAGGCAGATGAGCGCCCACCCAGAGTCTGGTTCTGGTTCTGCTCGAGGTTTCTGCCTGTTAAAAGGGAGTTTTTCCTTGCCACTGTCTCCTAGTGCTGCTCATGGTGGGAATTGTTGGGTCTCTGTAAATATAAAGAGTCGGTCTAGACCTGCTCTTTATGAAAAAGTGCCCTGAGATAACTTTGTTATGATATGGCGCTATATAAATAAAACTGAACTGAATTGTGTTTGTAATCCCAACAAGGGAGACAAGGGTTCCCAGGATAATTCACGTACTGGTACTCAAGTAATAAATGGAAGTAAATGCTGACATGGAACATTTAACCAGTGTCAAGTATCTTTAAATGAATATTAAGACTTTTTATTTAATTGTCTTATTTAAGCAAGACAAGATGAATTTAGGAGGTTGATATTATGATGAAACTGTTATTAACACTTTGAATCACAATTTTGAAACCTTTATGTTATCTAAATTGGGAATATTGAATTCTGCATGTTCTTTTCATTGTTTAAGAAACAGTGCCTGAGTAAACCCTGCCATAAAGGCCTTTGTGGAGCTGGATTAAATCTAGTGAAAACATTCATGAATACAAAAGCATCTTTAATCAATGATGACAGTTGGGAAACAAAAAGTATTAAAAACACACTAATATTACTCGTGTTTCAATTGTACAGCACAGTGAAAATCCTCTGTTTAATTTTCATCAGGGAAATGTCATTTGCAGCATGTTAAATACACCGGAGGCTCAGCCCAGACAGAATGGTTAAATCCACACCATGATCAATCATGTTTCCCCTCAAAAGCCGCTCACTGAATGTTGGGATTGAGCTGTGGGGATGAGGCACACCACAGTGGTGTCTACGTAGGGGGGAAAAGTGAGGTTGGCTAAGACTGTATTTGCCTGTTTGTGGAGAGAGGTGTATGTGGTTGCATGCCTCAGACAGCTTGGAAGCAGTGTTAAATGTCCACAAACTCCTGCAGGCCATGTGTGTGTACGGTGTGAGGACACATGGACGCCTATGGAGGGGTTTAACTTAATGACATTGCAAGCTCAGTCCAGAATTCCATGTTTCCTTTCTCAAGACAGCATGCACTGCTGTTTCTGCTGAGGAATTCAGTGCTGCCGTTTAGCTGAGGATTACAACACCTGAACAGCATCCTTTTCTTTCACCCTTTGTCCAAATGTGTCTTCTTGAATGATAATACTACCGAGTACCAAACATGTTTTGCTATCCATTTTGTGTCTCTGTACTCGCAGTGATGCAAGTCTGCTACTGCAAGATGGATGTATCCAGTTAACCCTGACTGAAACAATAGCAGTTGGCAGTAGCAACAATAGCAATTCCCCTCCAGATGTTAGTCAGACAAAGACGGTGAGCGGAGGGACCTGCCGCTGGCCGGGCTGTTGCTGTAGGCATGGGGGTTGTCCCTCTCTCTATCCTTCTCCTTGTCCTTGCTTTCGTGTTTGTGCTTATGCTTGTGTTTGTGCTTGTGCTTCTTCTTCTTCTTCTTGTGCTCGTGGTGGTGGTGGTGATGGTGGTGGCCATGTTCGGCGCCGTGTTTAGAGGACAAAGCGGCGGTCTCTTTGGAAAAGGACGGCACCGGTGTGGCGGGCATGGAGAGCATGGACTGTTCCACTGACGGTGGCTCTTTACCTAGAAAGAGAAAGAGGACACGTGTGTGTGTGTGTTTGTTACCAGGTTAGGGGTACTGGCATTTCTTTTTCGGGAATGATGTAAAAAATATTGTGCGTGTGTGTGTGCTTACCTGGTGTAGAGGGTCTCTCTAAGAGATTGAGATGATGGTGAATGAAGGCCTGACTATCATGAACAGTCTCCATATCGATATCTTCATCTTCCATTGTGTTGAACTACAACAAACCAGAACTACATATTAATACCAGATAACAGATTAACACCAATAAGCATCATTATTTCTGAGTCTTTGTAGATAGCAGAGATGTTACTGTAACACAACAGTGCAGATTTCAGAAAAACAGAAGTCCATAAATTATTAGCCCAAATAAAATCGCTATGAAAATAGAACCAAAACAAAGAACAAAAGACTTGAGAAGAGCTGGACATTGGCAAGCAAAGCACAGCAGGCGTGTAGAAACAAAAGTGAGGTCAAAGATCATGCCAGATGAGTCTGTTACCCTGATCTTGTAGCGCCCTCCTCTTCCATCATCATCTTGTTGCTGCAGTACCTGTCCTGGCTCTGGAGGGGAGCCCAGCGGGGTCTCGGCCTTCCTCTTCAGGCCCTGAGGGGGCTGGCCCACCCCACACACCCCTAATGAGATAGGATCTGGCTCTTCATCCACCTGGCAGACACAAAGAAACCTTGCTTAATATTTTTTTAAAAGAATGTAACGTTGATAATAATGTGATTTTGCGACACATTCAAAGGGTGTATATGAAACCAGTGAAGGCATTTATTTTTGAGCAGAATAATGGAATGCTTAACATGCTTCCATATAAGCATTTTAAAATTTTATAAATATATTTGAGAGATTGGCAGCAGCTTCCTAGGGTTTGTCAGTATTGTCATGTCAGTCTGCACTGCAGTTTACCTGAGCCCAGGCTAGGATAATACTCATTCAATCAGCTGTTAGAAAGAGGTTTTTATAGCCAAAATTGGGCTTCTGGGTACAACCGTGATGCAATGGGAATGAGGTACAGCCAAATACTGTTGGCAGCACTATAGTTCCCATAATTACATAGAAACAACTAAAGATAACAGTTTTTATGTAGCAGTTGCTTTCTGTGTGCCATCTGAAAATTACTAAATCAAAGATATTAAACAGATGGAAATAAAGACCACCAAGAAGCTCATTGATTACATCACCATTAGCATAGGAACCAATGAAACTCAAGTTGTTGCGTGATGTAGTATGTCTTTAATGTGACAATTAAATGACCCCACACCACTTACAGCTACGTAGCTCATGCCGACACCATGTATGCCTATACTGGCAGGGGTGTCCATAACAGCGCCGACCCCCAGCTCAGGCTTGATGGTGGGGTTCAGGACAGCCTTCTTCTCTTTCAAGTTGAGCACAAGGCCCAGTTCTGGCAGGGGCAGGCAGGAGGGCCGAGTCAAACCAAACAACGTGTAGTAGAGGTTCACAGCATCACAGCGCAGCCGCCAGTCATGGGAGGTACCTGAGAGGGTATAGAGGGAGATGGACAAGGTGGAAAGGAGGTACGGGAGTGACAAGTGAGGGCAATGGGATGGGAAAAAAAGGCAAAGCTGGTTAGATCAAATGCGGTAGAAAACAAGGCTCATTGTGGCACTTTGTAACTGACCAGGAGAAAAGGAAGGAGATTAAAAGTGTGATGAAAAAAACCTCACCTGCATAACAAACCCGCCATCAGTAACATGAGTTGGATAAAGAAGAGGCAGACAGATGGAGAGAGAAAGAAGGAAGGATGGAGGGAAGTGAGAGGGAGACATGTAATGACAAATGAACATGAACGTAAAAACCATGAACACCTTGGAGTAAATACTGTTCAAAAGTATGCACCGACAATTCCACTTGAATGATTATTGCATCTTGCCCCTCTCTAAGACAGCAGGCTTCTCACACTTTCAACACTTTTGCCTTCAGTTGGTGGTACAAACTACTTTTTAGTATACCCCATCCATTAATTCTGAGCTGCATGTTCTTCAACCACACATTTTATTTGACATTCCCTCAGAGACAACGTGAGCGCAACTAAATACAAGATAATTAGCTCTCCTTGACATGTGAGCCAAATGCATCAATATAGGAGTCATTTGAGTAGCAGTGAGTTGAGAGTTGGAATGAATTCAACACCAATTATTGCTGAAGCTGACAATCCAAGGCCAGGCGCCTAACATGGGGGGTGGACTGTGGCTTCAGAAGAAAGCTGAAATAAATGACAGCAGCAGAAAGTACACTGTGTTTGTGCTCTTACAGCACTGACCTTCAGCCAGTGAAACATCATCCTGTGTGAGCGTGTGTGTGTTTAACACGGGAACGGCTGTGGGTTATCGAGAGGGAGGAATAAAACAACCAACACATTTTTCAAACATAGTATTTAAGCTGACCACACTCTGTATTTAAACCGGCAGCACAGCCAGGCTGTCCAGCAGCAACACCACACTGACCGACAAGCAAAAGTTCACTGGAAATAATGATCATCAATATTTTTGTTCATCCTTCGTGCTTGTAAGTCAATAAATTAAATAACATGTTGCAATGAGAGCCCAATGGTCTTCAGGAATATGGAATTGTGAACATATACTTGTGTTTGGGTTTTGAGGTGGTGTGTATTTTGATTGGCAGACTGAACCATTATGGTCTGGCTAGCTAGCTGAAAGACACATACGGCCCCCTGGAAGAGAGAGAAATAATGAAACCTGAGGACACAATGGTATGGTAGAGGCACAACACCAAAAAGTAGACCTGAACCTTTTTCAGTTCATGACTGGATGAATCTCAGCCAGTGACCGTACTGCAATGACTTCCATGATGAATGTACTTAACTGTCCCTGATACAAAATGGTGGCTAGTTCTTATTGTGCCCAACAAGAATATGTTTAGTTTGAGATCACACCAAGGACAATGAACAAGAAGGACAATAGAGCCAACAGCAAGCCCACCAAATGGCTATAACATGGCACCAAACACACTCATTTGGAAGAAACGCTCTGTAAGCTGTTGAAGTGCTGCAAGAAATACATTGTTACAGGGACCTGGCATGGGGACTGCTTATATTGTAACCAATTAATACCAATGAGGAGGATGTGCACAGATTTTGAGGGCATTTCTGTTAGAGCCACGTGTCTGAGAGAACTACTGTTTTATGTTCAGTTTATGTACAATATTATGGAAAACTAGAATTACCACACAGCTGTTGTATGCCTCCCCCAACCAGTCAAGTTGCAGTTTACATCCATGTCTGTCCAGACTCATAATATATGTAGTGAATACTTGTAAGGAATTAAATAAAAAGGTATAAAGTGTATTTTTGGCTAAATGGAAGTACATATGTAGGATTCCTGTGAATATACATTGTTGAACTGATTAATGAAGGATTATCATAGATGGCTAAACAGGTACACATGTACTTGACTACTATGTAAAGATGGATTCTTATAGGCTGTAGCTACACAAAATGTGGTGCTTTTGTTTTCTCCTGGCATTGTTAGATGCAAAGCCTCTCTATGAGCTGTAGGTGAAACTCACTCACAGCATCACGATTAGCTAGGCGCGCTTCAATAC
>LKNJ01003275.1:179963-215151 GCA_002120245.1 Maccullochella peelii | reverse complement strand
GAAAGGCAGAACGGACGAGACGGAGGAAAGCCCGTACTGTGCTAGTTATTGTTTACTCGTTATATCGTCCCAGTCAACATGTGTGTGTGAAATCTGGAATCGCCCAATTCATTCTTAAATTATTGCTAAAAACCCATTTTGAGGTCACAATGACCTTTAACCTTGGAGTCAAAAGTGTCACCTATTCAGTGTCCGACCAACTGTGAAATATGGTCACGATGTCCCCTTCTGTTGCTGACTTATGGTGTTGAATAATGGCCAAAAGTGTTTTTCCAGGACATTATGATGTCACAGTGAAGTTGACCTTTGACCTTTTGGGGAAAACTTCATCCTTGTATCCCACTAAACATCTGTGTGACATTTTGTCACAATTACTGCATCAATTCTTGAGTTATGGCCAAACACATGTGTGTGTCAATCTCATTTTGAGGTCACAGACCTTTGAGTGTGGAAGGGGAAACTAATTTATCTCTGCCTTTGTCCATCTGAAAGAAAGAAAGTGATCTGTTATGTCTTCGTTTTATCAACAAGAGGATAACAGATGTCAGATGACAAAATATGTCAATTGATGGATCTAAGGGAAAGGGGCACCATGCCTGAACATATCCATACTGTAAGAGGCTCTGGTTGGAATGGACACTGTAGCAACGTTAGTACTTCTGTCTACAGAACAACATTGGGAACAGAAACCATTCAAACTGAAAAAGTGGGTGTGACAAAATGAGGTCCCTGAATACTCTGAAAATAGTATGTTTAGTAAAAACAGAGGGGTGGTGGTAAACTAGTTTTATTTGAGCTCCGTCAATGGAAAACAAGCACCCTGCTGGACTCTGGGTCACCTCCTGGACTCTGGGTCACCTCCTGCACCAAAGCCCTTCCTGTCTGGTTACTGAGTTTGGTTCAAGTCAGCTGGAGGCGAAGCCCTGGTGGTTCTAACTGTGCTGCTGGGCACTTTAAATGCTTTAGAAGTTCTTAAAAATTTACTTGAAATGAAGTCCATAACACAGCAAAATATGTAAGGGAACTTAGATATTTCTGAAGCCATTCTGGTTTTTGATAACAGTTAGACAGCACCAATAGGTTGTGAAATATCTCCTCAGAAGTCTGAAGCCGCAGTGTAACCAGAAGTGAACTGGTAAAATGAGACTGGCTCCTGTTGTGAACGATATTGTGTTTTAGAGTTTTTTCATTTCATTCATAAATAGGCACTGCTGGCTTTGATAGACAGTAAAAATGTAGAAGAAACAAGATGAAATGGTTTCTTTTAAGGTTATCTACAAACATATTCAGGTCTCTGCAGTGTCACTCCTTACCTATGGATTTACTTGAACTTTGTGCCAAATGAAACCAAATAAACTATGTTGGTTCTGTTGCATGCACTGTGTTAGTGGTTTAAGTATTGTGAGAGCAGTTCTTGCAAGAAAAACTAAACATGCATGAAGTGAACTCTCACTAGTTTCCCCTACTTGTGGTTGGATCAGGCCATTTATGGTTAGACCCTACAACGGGGAGAGTGGAGGGAAACCTAAGCTGTAATTTGTTCTTGAGTGAAAAACCAAACAGCAACTGGCCAAAACCCATTGATCATTTGATACATTTTGAATCCAATATTCAGTATATCCCCCAAAATTGATCAGACAGCTGTGCAGCCTTGGAGCTCAGCACATCTTTCACATCATAAAAAGTAATGAATGAATAATGTGTGTGTCGGCACAAATAAATGGGTTCAGTGTCAAAGACACTTTAGCAGGTAATAACACATTAGGAACTGACACACTGTCCGTTTTCTTGTGAGCTGGCTGGCCATATACTCCAAACACAGTTGCATGTTTGTGCAGGGAAGAGGCAACATGAAAAGTGAAATGAAGTGCCTTATTTGTTTTTGATGCCACAGTGTGCACAGGCTGGCTAGCTTAACTTCTCTTCATCACTGCACAGCTTTATTCACCACATTCCTAATACAATTTCAACTGTATCTGATCAATGACATGAATGTCTTTTTACATGGTTGGGTTATATCCAGTCACAAGCTCCTTAAAGCAGCCTGATACACTCCACATACAATAGTACAGTGATAGCCTGCTTGTTTTTCTTGTTTGTTAAAAGTTTAGTAAGCATATCTGTGGGCAGCTTGACTGACTCAATGACAACAAGATGTCTTAAGGATTTTACATCTCATCTTTCATAAAGAGTGCAGGTATAGGTGTGTGTGTGTGTGTGTGTGTTTGTGTTTCTCACCTGAGTTCATAAGTTTCCAGAGCTGGTCGACCAGAGCTTCGTTACATAGAGCTGAGTCCGTTGTCTTGGTGAAAGGTGGATTCTTACAGAGCATTCCCAGGATCTTATGTCTGGACAACAAACAAGAAATACAGACAAGCAAACAAACAAGATGAAAATCCACATTGGCTGTCTGTCAGCTGTACAGTCATTTAACATTGCAGCAGGTGAGGTTGGTCATTTAAATTTACCCATGCATGATCACTTATCCTGATGTTAAAATATACAACACAAAGATAGTATTAATCCACAGGTTTGCCTGTGTCAGAAAGTGGTAGCGTGTAAGGCAAACCCTGTGTTTTTCAGTTCTCCCTTTTTTGTTAAGGCCTCCGAAGGACATCTCTGAGTCATAGGTAAAATTTGCTCACACTGACATTCTTAAATATTTTTGATGACACAGCCTGTTTTCTTTTTACAATGTTATAAACATTCTACTGAGACAGTGTGAAAAAATCGCTAACATGTTCATTTCATATGGGGATAAATTCCTTTAGTCCTGAAGTAAACATGTACAGTCATCAGTCATTCTCTAATATTCTAGCTGCATTGCTGTTTCATGTAATAGTAAAATGTATGACAGAATTCAACAACACATTTGGGAAGACAAGATGTAATGACATACAAAACAACTAGAATTACCACCCCGCGCAGTTTACATCCAGGTCTGTCCAGATTCATAATATACGTAGTGAATACTTGGAATGAGGCAGGAAGTGAAAGGCAGAATGGATGAGACGGTAGAAGTAAAAAGCTAACGTTAGGCTATAAACAAACTACACCATGGTTGCATGACTTCAACGTCACCTCCACTAAGGTTCTGACTGGTAATTTGATTCCGCGTGCTTAGCTCTTCTGCAAAAGCCTTCTGGAAAGTTTGAGTTAGAATAGTTTGCAAGAGTTCGAGGATGTAAACGAGGCTGTAAAGGCGGATAAGTGAGTCGATGAGTTTCTGTGTTCGGAGTGAAACTCCCAGACAACCTCTGTAGTCTCATTTAGCCACTTGTTAGCAACCGCCTTTTTTAAGACACATAAAAGCTTCAAAATGGAGTATTTAATGACGTATTTTATGTCGTAGAACAAAACGAGAAAATCTCTTAAGCTCGTGTTAACCACAGACCTTATTTCAGACATCTGACCAAAAACCCATTCAAGAAACTCCACTGACTTCGAGACGAGGGAAACAGAAGAGCAAAAATGCTGACTCATTCCAGGTCGTTTTGAGGTCACAGTGACCTTGACCTTTGACCACAAAATTCGAATCAGTTCATCTTTGTGTCCAAGTGGACGTTTGTGACAAATTTGAAGAAATTCCCTCAAGGCACGGGCAACCCAAAAACATAATGCCTCCGGCCACGACTGTCGCCAGCACAGAGGCATAAAAACATGAGGCAAGGACACTGCACCTCCAGTGAGAAAGACTGTATATAATGTACATCATGAATGTGTGGTAAATGAGTGCTTATGTGTGCTTGCTGCAAATATGTGCTAGGTGTTAGCTGACCTGACATAATGAGCTGGGTCATTCTGGACCATGTTGAGCAGCCACTGCAACTCTGCTGAACATCTTTCAACTGCAGCACAAAAATAAAAAATTTAAAAAGGACATCATGCACAGAAAGAACAAAGACAACAAATCTGAATACAAGTACATGTCACTATGAAAAACATCCTCAACATACTGACAATGTGTCAAAATAAATCAGAACTACGGAAAAAAATGGGTTTCTTTCAACAAACATTCAAACATCACGTCTTAATTATATACTTTATTGGCATCTTAATTGGGGATCTGGCACTATGTCAGCAAACAGCGACCTCCACCTATCAGTGCCGCATACAAATAGAATATACTTTTTTGTGGAAAACTATAATATTTAAACCGATGTGATTGTTTAAAAACATCTCTTAATTTTCAGTAAAATTTAGAGCAGTAAGTGTATCATACACATCCAATGAATGCACAGATGGATATATCCACCTTAAAGGGTCATTTCAGGATTTTTAAACCTGGGACCTATTTTTTACAAATTTTCTAAATGACTAATAGTCACCAAAGGTTTTGGAATTGGTCCAGTAGATCGCCTCCGCCAGCATCCGCGAACGGGCTGCAATGGCTGCAACGTAATCCTTTGGGGCAACTGCGCCTGTGAAAAGTCCACTAAAAGTGCTTGTTTTGCCACTGACAGACTCAGACTGTTATTCTAAGTGTCTGACAACTTTATGGAAATGATCCCTACAGAGACAGACTGTTTTGTTAAAGAGTAAGATCCTTTTTGTTTAACCAGAAACACCGTCGTCTTCCTGCAACAACTTGCATCTCACAGGATTCCAGAGCGAGACTTCTTTTCATGGGCGCGGTTGACCACAAGGATTACGCTGCAGCCATTGCAGCCCGTTCACAGCTGCCGGCTGTTGCAATCCACTAGACCAATTCCAAAACTAGTTAGTCATTTAGACCCCAAAATTTGTAAAAATACGGGAATTACCCTTTAACTGACACCAACTGTACAAAAGAGCCACTAATGCAGATCTCCAGTGACCTGTGAGCTGGATCAATGAGCTTCACAAGTATAATAATGACAACTAGCATACTTGTGATAAATGTCCTACCTCTAGTATAGTCCACCAGAGCCTCCAGTGCAGCGATGCGAACATCTACAAAGTGTCCATACTCAGCGTAGGACTTGAAGAGTGACGCGTCACTGGGAATATGACCGTTCTTCTGAAGCTGACGAATCGCTCTCAGACAACTGGAGAGGGAAGAGGAGGGTAAAAGAGGAGATGAAAAATGAGGGATAATCCAGTTGTATTCCAGAAATAAATGCAAAAATATGCAACACACAGTTTGCTCTTCCTTTTGGATAAATTACATACAAATAATACATTCATTAAATCTTGTGACTCCATCTTTCTTTACCACAAACTTTAACTGTTCCTTCTTTAAGCTGACAGTGGCAGATGGATATGAGTTGCGTGTAAAACCTTAAAATTAAAGCTATGCTGTCTTCAGGTGCCTGTCAAAAAATATGGGAATTACAAGCTGAGCTGAAACAAATAATATAAACAAGGAGATAAATACACCAGAGATTAAATCATTTTTTGAATCCCCAAGTAATGTTTATAGGCAGATGGCATGGAAACCTTTCCATATCCACAATTTCAACATAAATTAAAAAACACTGGTCAACATAGGGCGGCTGTGGTGCGGTCGTCCATTAACCTCAGGATTGGTGGTTCGATCCCGGCTCCTCCTGTCCACATGTCGAAGTGTCCTTGGGCAAGACACTGAACCCTAAGTTGCCCCCGGTGGAGGCCAGCATGGCAGCTGTGTCCCCATTGGTGTGTGAATGGGTGAATTAGACTACTGTTAGAGCTTAGATTACTGTTACAGTGCTTTGGGAACCGTTTCAATGGTTGAAAAGCGCTATATAAGTAAACGTCCATTTACATAAGTCTACACTCTTTCACATATTACTGCATGCAGCACTGTATTATTTGTGTTATATGGAAGACAAATCTTCATTTAAATTTTCGGACATTTGAAGCAAAGGCTAAACTGGAGACCAAGACTAATTAGGCATTCTCACATAGTTACAAAACTATTGTACTCAATTGGTATTGTATCCTCTTTCCTCATTTTGTTGTCCAATTATCGAGGTAGAACTCTATGGCAAGTACACTTTAGGTTCATTTTCTAAAACAATTAGTGGCTGGTTGTGGTTGGAGGTAAGACCCCTATGGTCTGATTAGGTGGAAACTAGATAGGGTTCTTTACTCCGTTTTACAGCAACAGGAAGCAATAGACCAATATTATTTTGTTGTGTAAAACTGAAATGAAGAGCTGCCAAGAGAAACACATGTTGAAAAAGAACATTCGTGAAACATATAGAGGCAAACACATTCTGCTCTTAACCTGACAGTGATGGTGTTTCTGAAGCTCGGCAGCAGTTTCTCCATGTTGAGGAATCGCGTGATCTCCTCCAAGATGAGACGGACGTCAGCATTTAAATTGTCCACTGTACGCACCTCATTGTTGATGCTGATGGCTGGGGTCAGAGAGTTGGTCAGTGCTTCAATCAGATCTGCACGGTAGTAATTATCTGAAAACTGAAGACAGACAGAAGGAGGAAAAGGAGAGAGGAAAGAGGAAAGAGAAGGAGGAATTAAATGTTTGTGGATGCTGATCACTGGGACCAAAGATTTACTGTTGGCATCTGTACAACATTTAATCAAATTGTTTTTAAGTTTTTAATACGCCAAAAGATGTTTTTAAACCAATAATGTACATGATGCAACAGAATAACTTGAAAATGAAAAATACTGTGTATTTGCTAGGTTTTGGGCATAGTCATAACCGATTAAGTCTTTAAGAGTTACTATGGTAGAGTAAAAGTGTGTGTGAATGTGTGTCTTTACTTTGTTTTTTCTGTTGTCGTTATACTTGATGAGGTCAAGGATGAAGTTGAGGACATCTTTGGGACAGAGGTTCTGGACATCTCTGAGTAACGCCATGGCAACAGGCATCGTCTAACATGGAAAACAAAGACAAAGCAGTAATGTATTAACTTGACAAAACAAGAAACCTACAAGCCACTGAGGGGCTGATATACAGGTGTTTGCCTAATTGACGCGTCCTCTTGTGTAGCATGTCAGTTCACTAATTCGCATTTCCAAACGTTTGTAGAGCCAAACATCAAGTGAATTTCTTTCTTTACCATCAGGTTTGTTCACCGTGTAAGTGGCAATCCACATGCACTTAATATCAATAACTTACAAGCAGACAAACAGAAAGCTCACGCTACATCTGACGGTAAAACAAACAGTGTGCTTCTTCCGCTGTGTGATTACCGCTTCACCTACTTGTGCTTTTCCCCATACTCCACATACCACCTACTGTGCAACAAGGGAATTACCACAAGTGAACATATGACTTCATATACAAACATAATAATAAACACAATACAAAAATGGCTCCAACAAATAATGACAATATGATTAAGATGGAGACACACAATTTGAATGCTCAAGTGAAGTAAAGCCCAAGTGATACTGGAACCTTGAGGCTGATACCAATATTTGAATTGTGAAAATCCAGTAACAATATAACATTCGATATTCGGTTTTCAACATCAACATGCATAAGCATTTTTGATAAGTATCCTTAAATTTGGTTATTTAGGAACTGTGCACAAAATATGTTCTGAGTGGGACATCTTACAGCTGAAAAATAAACTTGTCGTGGCTCTATGGTGGAGAAAATATGTAATTGCAACACTGTTTACAAATCTCTAAACATATTTGTGGTGTTTCTGTACCGAAGTTTCTTGTTATTTATCAGGCGACATATACACCAGCACTGATATACTGTATGTGTGATGAGCTAAAATCGTTAGCGAGAAAAAATATTGGCAATGCTGATTTATCTGTTGAGGTCTACCAACACAACGGCCTTGAATGAGAGTTCAAGTTTGTTTCCAGTCGGTTAAGAGTGACTTGATGGTTAATGAAGCTGTTCGCGTTTACGTTACTGAGAGCTAGTGTGTGTTTAACTGTGTGTGCCTGCCAGTGTATTTTGTTTGTTTGATGTACCTTTTGTAGAAAGTAACTCTGGAAGTTGATGAAGTTGTTGGTCTTGACGATGTTGGGGCAGCTCTTACAGCAGAACATTCGGGTAAAAAGGGACTTCATAGCTGGCGGGCCCTGCCACGTGCTCACCATGGCATTGGCTATCTGCAAGGTTTACATGCACACATGAGAAGAGACAGTTGTACTTTAGTCAGTTACTTTTGTTCAGTTCTGTTGCCACATGTGCAGGACATCATCTGTCAGCGTTTATCCATCTGCTGTCATCACAGTAAAATGAAATACACAAGATTTCTGAAAATCATGTGGAATGTAAAATGTACCCAGAAGTATAAGCTGCACTCTCACATGCTATGTTACCTGAGAAACACCGCATGGCACACAAATCACAAGTCAAGAATGTTGTATGTTGTATAACAATGTCCTTTCTGTCCGTTCTAATTTTTGTGGTGAGAAGTGAACTACAAAGTAAAAGGCAAAGGTACACGTGAGCAGCACGTGAGGTTTACACAAGTATGAAGACCAGTGGCTCAAGTGGTGTTTGGGTTCCAACAGGATATTGGAGAATTTATGTTAATGTGGTAATATGGGGCTAAGGGTCACTGACACAGGATGTTGTCATTTGGTAAGGTAAATAAAGGGGAGGCATGCACACAGGAATGTTTTTGTATGTGTGTGTGTGCACGCATTCACGAACACATCTGTATTTTTTGTGTGTCTGAGTTTTTAACATGCGCATGCATTTGTCAGTTTTTCAGCCCCAGGCTGTTCCTTCTTCCTTCCCACATGTTCTACCAATAACAAGCAAGTAAATGCCATCCCAAACAATAATAATGCAGCCAAGTCCATCTGAGGGTTAAAGTCAAGACATATTTCACTTTGTGGTCAGTGTGGGTATGTAAGCCTGTGAGTGCATGTGTTTATGTGCATGTCAGAGTGTGTGTATGTCTCCGTGTATGAGCTTGCATGTCAATCTGTGCATGTATGTGTGTGTGTGTGTGTGTAGAATATACCAAAGGCCATTACGATGGAGTCTGTTGGGGTTCTGTTGCCAAACACAGCAACTTAATGAAAAAACTGAAGTGCTGCCATTTCAACCTCCACTCAGTTTATCATGTTGTGAAAATATTGGTTCAGGTGGAACCCGAATGGCGGAAATCCAGTGGGGTTAAAGTTTGAATAGACCAAATCCAGAGAATCGAGAATTTCCTGTAGCCACAGAATAGGTTTATTCAGTCAACTGAGTTTAAGCACGGCCAGGGTTAAACTGGTGGGTGGCCTTGCTGGCGATGTTGTTCTCATACTGTAGCCCTTTACACAATCTGAACTACAGATTTTGTAAACAAAAAAAATTGATTTTTACCATAATAATAAGTGAATATATGAGATGGAGAGGAAGAGGAATTCAACCTAACAGAGCGGTCATGCTAGTTTCAGTCTCTCTGTAAAGCTACTCTCTTACATCCCTCTCTCCATGCAGCATTTATCCAGACTACCCTAGGTCTTCCTTTCCCTCCTCTTTCCCCATTTTCTTTCATCTACTAATCCATCCACATTACTACCTATATCTCTTCTTCCTCTCTCACTCCATCTTTGCCAAGCTACAGCTTCTCTCTCCTCCACCCTTCCTAGTGTTCCACTGGAATATTTTTCTTTATTGCCATTTTGAAGTTTATTAATTCCAGAACAAATTAAACCAGTGAAGATGAAAACCAAACCAAACATGACCAGATTTTTTTTCCACTAAAGAGTACCACTCCACAGACCACCACATTTGTGTGACCTCTGACACCTTTGATGGATCTAAGCAAAGGACCAAAACAACACCAGGCCATAGCCATTTGGAACCACAGTGTTAATCCTTGAGGTCATTTGTTTTAGTGAAGATCAGGCTCATTAATACTAAAAAGTGCCATGTGACATGTAAAAACAAGTGTTTTGTTTTGTTCATAGTTCAGTGTGAGTACACTCATTATCAGAGCAACCAGAGGTCAACAGGAGCTGAGAGAAGTTTACATTCCAAGACAGAAACAGCAGACCATGATGACATGTTGCATATTTATTTTGAAGTACTGGAGGAGAAGTTGGTTGCACCTTTTGATAATCTGCTCCATCAGCATCATCTATAAATCAATCACTGCAGAACTCATATCAGTCAAGTGGAAGTTTTCAGCAACTTGCCATCAGCCTCCATATTCTAGCCAGGTGGGTTTTTCTCAGTTATCAATACACAGTGAAATGTGCCAAAAGTTGAGTGAGCATTCCTATGGAAGCCCAGTATTAATGTTAAATTATGCTTTGACCTATCACTAGGCTCTATAGAGGGTATAGTGGGACAGGTGACACCAATCTCTAGCCCTGACACAATGTTCCTTTAAATCCTACCCTCACTGGTAGTGGTTTCAATAGTCTTACCAATAGCCACTAATTATCAACCCTTCTGGTATGAGAAACTTTACTTGAATGATGTCCCCTGACCTGCCTTACCAAATAAAATAATGAATAACTGAATAATAACTGATGATGACAATAACAAGAACAAAGGAACTGTCTTTGTCATGCTGAATTAAATGTATATTAATTAACATGCTAACCCTCTGAAAGGTACAGATGTTTGATTTGACATGATTGTGGTGCAGGTACAATGGATACTGAATCAACAGGAATGGTTTACACCTATCCACTAATCCAGGTAAAGATGGGGTGTCTGGTTTACCTTGGCCAAACAGAAGCAGGCCTGCATGCGGACTTTGTAGAAACACTGTTCTTGCTCTAGGATGTCTGTCAGAGCCAGTCTGGAGGCAGGAGTTGGGAACTTTTCCAATGCTGAGATGGCCTCCTCCTAGCAGAGAGATAAGGTTAGCGGTGGAATGTAACATAAGAACATTTACCAAGTACCAGACTTCAGTACAATTTTGAGGTACTTGTACTTTACTTGAGTTTTTAATTTTTATGCTACTTTATACTTCCACTCCACTACATTTATTTGACAGCTGTAGTTACTAGTTACTTTTCAGATTAAGATATTACAAAAAAACATATGATCAGTATACAAAATATGACGATATGCTTGGGTAGATTTAACTAAGCAAAAGTATATACAGTAAAGCATTTAAAATTAGCTCCATGTCAACCAGCTATAACATGATGTTATAAGTTATGTTTACATGTTAACACATAAATAATAATGGTCCAGTAATATAATCATATAACCCTGACAGGGCCCTTTCTGACAAACACATACTTTTACTTTTGATACTTCAAAATCATTTTTCTGATCATACTTCTGTACTTGAAAATGTAGGACATTTACTTGTAATTGGTTGGTATCACTACTTTTACTTGTAAGTAAATGATTTGAATACTTCTTCCACCTCTGAATAAGGTACATGCTCATCTGAGGCCTGTACTACGAAGCAAGTTCAACATACCCAGGATATCTTTCCATTATCTGGCTCCACTGAGCCTAACAACTGCGATCACGCTAAGCAGTCACACGACACTGGTTATCAACTCGGAAATTCAACCCAGGTTTTCCCAATCTAGCCGTGAGCGTGAACATGACAAGTGTGCTGGCAGCAGAGCAGCATACTGTACCAACAAAGAGCAAACTACATGACGAATTTAAACGCATCACCCAGGCTAAAAGAAACACAGCTGCAGCAGCCAAATGCAGGAAAGACAGCTGGCAAAACATTGCAGACTGTGTGAATGCATAAGTTATTAGGCTTATAATATCACTGCCCCGTCATTAGGGCACAAGTAGATCTGACAATAATTACATTTGTGTATTCCATTTCTTAGATGTATTCTTATGGCGTGTAATTTTAGCCTTATTCTTTCAGCTGTAACCCCGGTGGTGTCAGACAGACTTGGGAGCAAATAAAAAATAAATCTAAAAACACAAGTCAAAGCAGTAAGTAGGCTTACATTAGTATCTTATAAGTACAACAAGTACAAGGCTTTAGTGCTTCAATCAGCCTCTGTTGTAGGATGATATCGGTATACAAAAGCACAGTGAAATGACTTTGACATTGCTTGCAGCCAACAGGAAGAAAAATAAAAGGAAGAAGACAGGAGGGGCCGAGCAACCTTGTGATCTTCTACAAATGGTGATGCCATTTTCCAAAAGAATTGATCGGTCAGTAGGCAGTGCTTTTATACGCGCTGATCTACTCCGGAGAAGATAACATAAGTTACCATGGCGATTTACCCCGGTAAGAAGTGAACCACCGTCGTAACCCCGAAAACCCAGGGTTAAACCTGAAGTTACCTCGCTAACCCTAAATCCTGCTTTATAGTACAGGCCTCTGATGAACCTCAAACTGGAAGCTAGGGATGCGGTTCAATAGCATTTTATCATGTTCAAATCCAGTATAGAATCCACTTATCGAATCTGAATCCTTTTAAATCCCTTATCAAATCTTATAAGGTTTACCTTTCAACATTTTCAAGTAACTAATATACAGTATAAAATGTTAACTGAATGTATTTGACTTTAACCAGCCTCAGTGACAGTTGGCTCAAAATGAGAAGTTCCTACCAATATGTTTTCAATTGCTCCTGGCTAATAAAAAAAATTGAGGAGAAATAAAGGGATTTGTTAACGTTGGAACATAACAAATCTGGGTATTTTGCCAACCAGGAACCGGTATTTGAAAATAACCTGCTATTGGAACTATTTTGCTATTGGGATATTGCTATCCCTACTGGAGGCACACATTAGGAGTGTGGTGATTTGCCTTAGCTGTAGGTAAAAACAAACGGAACAATATGCGGGGTAATATGGTCCACGTGGATATAAGGAAACAGGTTAGATTACAAATGTTCAAAAACAAGGACCAGTGTGGAGAACTGTACTCCATTAGCCCACCTGTGCAACTACATCCCTCTCATAGCGCAGCTGATACTGCCACATGAAGTCAGCCTGCTCAAACTCCACCTTCCTCAGAATGGACATGTCTGGGTCAATCCGGATCCAGAGGAGAGGAGAGTCAGCACTGCAGACGTAACAGGAGACGAACACATTGAGGGAAAGAAAAGTACCTCAATTCAACTCATGCAGGTACCTCTCAGTAGCTGGCTCCCAGAAATCTATCAGTGCTTTCACACATTTTATCTTAACAAGGTGTAATATGAATAATGTGGATGTGAAGGCCAAGCAGGTAGAGGCACTGTTTGTTTCAGCTAGAATAGTCAAGTAAGTTTTGGAAACTGTATTAATGTAAATAACATTCACGCAACGTATTATGTATTAATATTATGATAGGACAATAACTAAATTCCTAGATAATATGTCGAATAATGACAGCAGTGATGTCTTACTCCATGGCCGATAAATCCATGTCAACTTCCTCTCCATTCATCAGAGGGATCTTCTTTTTCTTGTTTCTGGGAAAAGAAACCAAAAGAACAATCAGTGATTAGTACGAGACTAACATAGTCAGTTAGAGGAGGCAACAGAATCACTAACTGTGCCAGTAAAGACGATCAGTGAGAGCCAAACATGGCGTGTGAGCAAAAACCGAGACAAATATGTTGCAGTAAGTGTTTGCAGGATTCGATTGCTGAGCCAATAAATAAGGAAAATTTAAAAAACTAAATTAATTAAAAGTAAAATAATATATAGATATAAAATAATGAAAACTATACAAGACCAAGGCAAAAAATATACATAGGGTGCCCATATACACACACACACACACACATACTGTATATACACACATATATACACACACATATCTATAGATATCTATATATATATATATTTATATGTAAGCGTATGAGAGTAATATGATAAACTATACTATACTATAACAACATACACTAGAACAGAATAGAAGTTATGAGTAATAATATATCTCTCTCTGTATTAACATTGGAATAATAGAATAGAGTATAGTATATAATGTAATAATATAGTGAAATATAATAAAATATTAAGTGTGCAAAATACAATACTGACTAACCATGAGAGACTGAATGAGGGAAGGTGTTTTGTTATAGTACGTACCGTCTGCTCTTGGAATGACAGGGGATGTCATGTTTCAGGCTGTTCTCCTCTATCTGCAGCGTGTGGTTAAAGGATCCATCCAGCTCCTGCACTGTCACCTTGATGGGACCCTGCAGGGAAATAGACATATGATTATTTAACAGCCAAAGTAATATTTTAAAAAAGTCCCTTACAGACATGGAATCTCTAACATTTCTAGATTCATTTATCTGTTTAAGTTGCAGCTTTTGGGTTTTAAAACAGGTCTCTGTTGTGGGAAAAATCCACTGTTCAAACATGACAACTGTTTCAGAAAGAACAGCAATGTTTGTGCTATATTTGGTACCTGGCAAGGAGGATTACAGAGCGGAATTTAATTATTTTTTTTCTGCTGCTCTGCACTGTAAAAAACAATCATTGGGGAATACACAAATCAAACTCTAATTGGTCACTGATTTTCAATTAACTAATCCATTCATTGACTAGCATCGTAAGCAGTCTTTGACATGCAGACTACGTTTGTGGCCAGCTGTATTTTAATTAGAAATTCTCATTTGAACCTGTGCACTGCTGTAAAAAAAACAACCAACTTCTACAAATGTACTTTTATCTGCTCCAGACACAGACAACACACTCATTCCACATGCTGTGTCTCAATGCTCACCACATATTTCTGAGTTCCAGATGATGTGTAGTCCTGACGGATCTCCAGCTCTAGCACGTTCCTCTTCCTGTTGAAGGCAAAACTGCCAAAGAATTTCACGACACCACTCTGGTCTCTGAGTACAAAAAGTTAAGAGTAAAAACATATGCAGATAACCAAGAACAGTTGGGAGAGGTTTCAGCTAAAGGTGGTGGTGGTTACAAATAATATTTCAATGATGCTTTATAATGCTGTAGAAAGTTTCTGCTCAATTCAAGAACAAATGATGAAGTGGGGAAAATTCTCCTTTCAGATTTATAAATTGGTTAGGACTTTTTAAGTAATCTGGACTCTGCCTACTTTTAGCTTTATTTCATACAGACGTTTCCATTTCTGATGACATAAGCTGAAGCAGTTCCCAAGTCAGTGGACTCGAGAAAACCCTGCCAAGAGCTTAATTTTGAAAGGTGACTTAATGTCTGACATGAGTAAGCATTTAACCGTTATTGCTCCAAACTGTGAAAGGTCATACAGTGCAACCAGTTCATTAATAACTACAAACAGAGAATGCATCAGAGATAAAAGGATACACCCATTGTTTGATGAGGGGGCCTATGTCTTTGCCAGAGACATTGGAGATGGATTTGAGGAAGGCGTGGGTAGACAGAAGCATCTGACTCCACATTTGACTCTGGTACTTCTGGGATGAGGCTGTACTGGCCAGGCTCAGAAGCTTGTTGAAAACCTACAGAGCACAGAGGACAGCAGAAAACAAAGAATTCAAATGAAGACTAAACCAGTTTCTGTTATGAAGTAAACTCTAACCAATTTTGACAATTACAGAGGCAGAAGACAGGAAAATGCTGGTTAACCTGCAGCATGAACTCCATGCTGATCCTGTTTTCTATCAGCCTCATCACCAGGTGGGCCTTACACTGGAACATCTTGTAGTACTCCCAGGATAGTGTGTGGGGGTGCTTGATGGAGAAGTGAAGGTGGGGCGTTGGACTGAAGAGAAAAACGTTTGGTCAGTGCGTCGTGCAATTATGAACCAGAAAATTACTTTGTGTATGTTATGTACACTTCCAAACTTAACTACTGTAATTGATGCATAGGGATTTCAATTCAAGTTGAATGTATTACTTGTCCTTCTCTTTGCCTCCACTGAAGGTAGGGTGCAACAGAACCCCTCCCATCTTTAGTTCATATTCCACAATCTTGTCCAACTCCTGGAAACAACAGAATCATATTTATTGACCTTTATAAACGCTCAGGAAAAAATATAATTATTTTAATTCAGTTTTATATACACTTCTTCCCTTCTTTTTGCACCTCATGCACATCATTTGTAGGGCTGCAAATAGCGAATATTTTCATTACTAATCTGAAAATTATTTTCCCAAGTAAACATTTTGTCTATAAAATGTCAGACAACAGTGAAAGGTGCCTGCTATAATTTCCCAAAGCCCAAGATGATCTATTCAAATTGGTTGTTTTATCCAAACCAAAGAATATTAAGTTTACAATCAGATATAACAAAGAAAAGCAGAAAAAATGACTAAAAGATTAATTGATCATCAAAACAGCTAATTAATTTTCAATCAATCTATCGATCAAATAATTGACCTATTGTTGCAGCTTTAATGGAATGTCAAAAAATACCCATCACAACTTCCTGGAACCCAAGGTGACATCTTCAAATGTCCAAAACCCAATGTTCAATTTACAATGATACATGCTGGAGAAAAGCAGTACATGTTTTCATCTGAGAAACTGGAACCATAGAAGGTCTGGCAACTTGAAAAATGACTGAAAGGATTTATCGATTATCAACATTGTTGCCATTTATTTTTCTGTCAACCAACTAACGGATTAACCAACTAATTGATCTAATCATTTGTAAGAAAACTTAGTGCTACCAATTCTGAGATCACTCCAATCATTGTGGACTAGCTCACAGTTTTCCCTTAGCATCCATTAAAGGGAGATTTTCCAGGGAAAAACTTGCACATGGGAATTTTATGAAGCGCAGGCTTTCCTGCTGCTTTTTATAGTGGAGGCCCCCCTTGCCTGAAATAAAGAGCGTAATAATATCTGATGGTGTCCTAACATCATAGGACATTATTACATTTTTATGAAATATTAGGCTTATTATGGTTCAGAGAAAATGAGCAGTGGCACTACATCACACAGCAAAGGTAAAATATTTAATGAGTGAAGCAACAGTTTAAACCATTATCTATTCTATCTGACTGATTGATCGATTACATGACATGGGAAAAAAGAAAATATCAGTTTTGTTGGGAAAGTAACAACTAATGGTGGGCTGCTATTACCACCTCCTCTAACATATTTCATTAATGGTTACCTCTTTGATCCAGTGCCGGTACTCATTGACTCCAAAGGTCTTCTTTAGGTAGAGGCCGTAGATGTAGCCTGAGATTCCCTTCAACACCCACTCATCGGCCCTTTAGAAGTAACAACGTATCATGTCACTGCAGCCAAAGCTTACAACATACAAATCATTACAAAATACTAATGAATTCATCAGGGGTGAGTTAATTCCCTTCATGGTTTATGTCCAACCTTTTCAGGAATCATTCAGAATGAAAAGTAGCAAAGGAAACTCCATGATTTTTAAGTGAATTAACTTCAGACCTGCAATCAGTCACACTTTCCAGAGCCTCTTTTTAGCATGTGATTTATGGCATTTAACAATCGGGCTAGAAAATGTTGCTAATTGAAACAAACTGTGAGTTTGATGAGGAAATCCCTTTTAGTTTGACCTTTTCAATCCCTGTTGCCCACACTGTTTTGTGCTCTTTGAAAGTGGAACTCCTTTTTAAAGCATTTAAGGCCACACTTGTGTTGAGTTTTACCCTTGCTGTATTTCTGGGAAGAAACTTGGCATGGCAAACACATCTCTCATAAGTCTATCAGCCTGGATTTATTAGCTTGTAAAAACAAGACACACAATAATGGTGGTCCAACCTTGGTGGTTTCACCGCTTGATGCTGAACTGAATCCAGTCTGGCTTATGTATTTATAATGATTTAAATATGTGTATCTGCTATAATCGACATTATGGAGAAAAGTATTTTCCTACAAAGATTTGATCCACTCTTTGCCTTAATACTCTATGGATCATATCATAATTGATAGTTAAGACCTGTGGAACACTGATTGAAGCTCTGAATTTCCTTTCTTTCATGATCTCAACCTCCCAGATGTAAGAAACCTTTCTTGAACAGTAGCCCCAAGTTCAGGCTTGGGAAACTGTAAAATACCTTCAAACACAGCAGCAAACTAGAGAATAAATCCTTCAGATACTGTAGGTGCAGTCTATTTGTCATGTCAGCAGACATCCATTAAAAAGAAAACCTGGTTTATCTTCTATTAGACAGACACACAAGGCAGAGATAAAACAGTAATCCAAGGTCTTGTTCTTCTAAAGCTCATAACCAACTTCAGTACTTGTCAATACAGTTTTATACATTTGGAAAAGAGCAGATTTTCTTTTTCATCTGCCTTCTCTTTAATATGTCTGACGGACTACTGAGCCTGTTTTCAATTACAGGCCCCAGATAACCCCCACTCTGATTAATTGCCAGCAGGCAGTGCCATGCTTAGCTAAAATCAAAGAGATCTGACTTTCCTTGAGGTCTTTTCTTACACAACACCAGCCAGCTCAACAACATCAGGCCCCACATCTGATGTGTGTTTAGAGGTCAGTGAGGACAGGAGAGGACAGGATAGGAGAGAGGAGGAGAATAGAGAATGAGAGGAGGTAAAGGAAGGACACTTGAGCATTTTTCTCCACAGGACTAGCAGCACTAGAGAGAAGTCCTACTGATGGGCCTCTTAACACAAGCAAGCCCCTGGATTATTCCCTCAGTCTCTCACACACTCAGACCACACTGGCCAAGATGCCAAGCAGTGACACAGCAATCCATCACGTTGGTGAATACAGGCCAGTGCTGGCCCGACTTCTGACTCCTAGAACTGACAAAATAGCTTAGTTCTGTTGTAAATCTCTCATCACCGGTCTTATATGAAAAGGTCTGAGGGCTAAATGTTACCACAATTCTCAAAAAGACCTGAACGCAATGGAGAGAATTGCTGGGTTCTATCGAAGGTGGTTTGTAGGTTATGTGAGTACGGCTCCAAACAATAATGACAGTACTTTTCCATTACATACAAATCTGGCCTCTGAGGTTAGTCAAAGTTACTCAAAGTCACAGAATACTTTGAACAAACTACTTTGCACAATGCGCCGTCTGATCACATCTAAAGGCAAAGGTATTTATACCTGATTCGAATGACCACACTTGAAGGTGGCCTTCTGTCATAGAGAGGGGTAAGATATAAATGGGGAAAACAGCCAGACATTCATGTTGTTAAGGTTGTATACATGGAAAGTGACAAAAGTAATTGTGTGAAGAATGAAAAAAGAGAGCTTCACATAGAAGTTCAAAACCCTGCATACTTTCACAACTCCGCACACCTGGTCAATCATTGTGTAAAGTGGGCATGACTGTCCGATTGTCTGTTTGTTCAATGCATACTGAGGCCTTTAGGCCAGGGCTAGTCTCATAGCTAGTTTGTGCATGTATTACATAAAAAAAAACTTTCAAGAATATCTGTAGAATTTTGATCTATCTAGAAACAACAAGCACTTATTTCAAGGACATTAGCTCTTCAATAAATACAAATCACATTGGTAAATCATCTTTCATGAGATGTTGTAAATCTCAGACCCAGTGATCCACTGTTAGACACCACTGCAATGTTTAACAAGCTCTATGTTTTCGTTGTGGCTTTGTTTTATTATTATTTTAAAGTTTGTTTCCTGGCAGACACAAAAAAATGCATCCACATGGTGAATAGACACTCTCTTGATTGACACTGTGATTAGCCACTGAGAGATGAGCCTTCAAATGAGCTCCAAACGGCGTATCTGCCTGTGTGGCTTACACTTCCTGTCTGAGACTTGACAGCCTCGCTGTGTTGAGTCTCACCATGACATCCTGGAGATGAAACAGCCAAAGAACTGCTGAGCCAAGGCCTGAGCCAGACAGCGGCGTGTCAGCGGGGTCTGGTCTATGATCATCGCGCTGTGGAGCAGGTTGGTACTGAAAAACAGAGCCAACAACTAAAGTTGAGACAGAATGACATGAATACAGTGAATAAATATGTAAATAAATACAGTATGCCTACACTCTGAAAGTATGACAAGTTTGTGTAAATTATTTTCAAAGAAAATACTGCAAGTTCTCTATAGCTGGGAATGTCTTGCACACACAAAAAACCTGTTTGCACAAACATGTATGTGTGGACATAAATTTACCAATCCTATCCTTACCTGAAATGACAGACAGCCAGGCACACACACTAGCTCATGCTTACCTGAAGATGCTCATGGAAGCATAAGTGGACACTTGTACATAGGCCTCGTCCACAAACACAGTCTTGAAACAGGAATAAGGGTAGCGGCATGTCAGGATCTCCTCATAGAACTCAAAAATCTCATGTAGGTAAGACATGGAGTGTTTCAGCAGTGGCAGTAGCTGTGGCAGGCAGAAATGGGTCACCTGAGAGGGGACAGGACAAAAGGCTTAAAGTTCAAACCCAAGGATATTCAATTAACACAACTGTTTAAAGTTAGCTCTCTTGTGAGAGCACAGTGGTACTGCTAAAGTCTATACTGTTCTGTCTAATTTAACTACAGTTACCATAACAGAATACCATAGATGTCCATTTGTATTTCTTTACTGCATTTACTACCATTACTTACACATTACATAGGCAGGGTGTCCATACCTCACCTCTTACCACACTGAATCCATAAAACAAACTGGTTTGCTCGAGTTATTTGACTACTACTATTTATAATTATTTGGGCTGTTTTATCCTTTTGAGGGGCCCTTTATAGTGAAGGAAAGCCAAACTTCATTACTACCACTTTGTGTTTAGGGACATCTAGTGGTCATTAGTAGAAAATACAAGAATGGACAAATTACTACTAAATTACAACAGACCTGTAATTAATAACTATTTGATGGATCTCATAATGCTTTTTAATGTTTAAGAAACAGCAAAAACATTGTTGCGATAGCGTTTTACAGATGGCTGTAGTTTGTAGTGTGGTTAAGCAGTTGTCCCGGTAAATATTATAATGGTTGAGACTTTTTCCTCTTACTACACGTGCTGTTAGACCAGCAGGTTGGCAGCAAATATCTGATCCCTTTGTACCTGTGAAAGTTGCTATATGTTGCCTTGAAGAGTGACTCATCAAGGCTGTCACACACTGCTAGTCACTTATGAAACTCTCTTTGTTATTGTGAACTGCTGCCTGCATTGCTGGTGCACAATTCAGGGTTGCAACTAATGATAACAAAAATGGTGCAAATTGCCCATCAAAAACTGCCAGAACCAAAATGTCGTCAAAATGTGTCTTTTGCCTGCCCGAAACAGTGATATAAAAGATCCTCACATTTGAGAAGCTGGAACCAGTGAAGTTGTGGCATTTTTGCTTAATAAATAACTGAAATTAATTTAATTGATTTTCACTTTGCTCTCGCTCAATTACTCAACTGAGAAGGACTTTTTCAATGTAATAGAATCCAGACGCAATGTTATATTTAAGAGTTTTATTTAAGAGAATCTAAGAGTTCTTTACATGATGTGAGTTGCTGCTACAAACATTGTTGCTTTAGATGCACAAGTGTCATTTGATTTGTCGCGGTTATTTTCTGACTCCTATGACCTGCTCTCTCTGTTATTAATGACACAGTCAAATGAAACATACACTTTCCAAGTTCTAATTCGGTGTCCCTGTGTTGATTGTTCAGTTATCTCTTGTCATATGCTAAATATCTGTCAAAAGATTATTTTTGAGTATTTACAGAGCCCAATCCCTCTCTTTTCTCTTTGTGTAAACCATTTTTGTCATAAATGTATCCAATCAAATGTGATTTGGGGGACTAGTTAACCCCACCCATCACATAAAACAGTTTGTGGGTAGCTAGCAGAGCAATATCATAGTAGAAGGTGTGTGTTCGGATATCAGTCAGCAAAAACTTTGTTTACATTTCCAAAGAATGTGCTTGAGATCTAATTTGTTCATTTCACCCTTATCCTCCTCCTCCTGATCTAACAACACAGGTGAGAGAGGTGTGTGTGGAGGCCAACAGTCTCTGTATCTCTCTACAGCTCTATATCACACCGTATTGGATAAGCCACACTCACCTTTTTCACATTCTAATCAAATTTCAAGAATTTGATCTAAATCCCTCTTGTAACTAAACCTAAACCGTGTCCACATATTCTGTTTCACTGGGAAATACGTCGCATTACTTCTGTTTCACAGTATTTCTAAAAACATATATATATCTGATGAAGGTCAAACAGACCAAAACATTGTAATCAAATAAATATTTCAGCAGTAAGCGAGACAGTGTGCAGGAGTTCTTCTCATTGTTTTCAGTTGCACCTTTCTCCGATGCACCTGTCACACATTCAAGTGTGCAGAGTTTTTTTTCAAATTATTTTTTAAAAGTTTTTTTAAAACATTAACCAGAAAGTGCTTTCCTACAGGTAAAATCAGACATTTCAGAAAAGGAATAACACCATTATACCTTGTTGCTCATAAAAAAAAAATTCATATAGACATCAAAAACAGTGATATTGCGTTCCTTTTCCAACATCCCAGACTACATGCAGAAACATCATCATTTAAACCCACCTCATGCATGTAGGGATCTACGAGGATTTCAAAGGGCCCCACAGACAGGGAGATGTTGGGGGCCGCAGTGGGGATGGGGAGGACATAGTGGAAAGTCTTCTTCCTCATATCATGGGTGTAGATGGTCTCCACCAGATCGCCACAGGACACCGCCACCATAGAAGCATCCACGGTGAACTCCAGCTTCCACGTACAGAGCTCTGAGTAGGAGTCTACACAGGGGAACCAGAATCTGGGGGAGGAGACAATCTGATGAGGCACATAAATGGATGCACTGACAACCGCTATCGTGGGCTTTAATTACAGACTGTGATAGCCAGCTATAAGTGTGACTTTGCACAACAGCATAGGAAATGTCCAGAGAGGAAAGGAGTGAAAATAGAAAAATGAAAAGAGTAAAAAGGTTTAAGAGTTGTTACATGATAACAGACAACAAGTAGGAGGCTTTTTTACAATGTAATTAAGACAACAAAAGTTTGAGAATTAAAAAAATCTAGGACTTTAAAGAATTACATTTGGTGCATTTCCATGATGCATTTACCCTTTAACATCCACCCCTGTTTCGGCAGCAGTGCACCTAATTAAAACAAATGAACTATTTTTCATTGTTAGAGCCTTGCAGTGAAGTTGGGACAGTTGTTGAGTGTTTAATACAATGTTGGACTTCCAGACTACTCTGAAGGTAGGGCGTAGGGTAGTTGTGCCTGGATTATTTTTATGACAGGTCATTCTTTCTGACACTTTGTGACAGTGACCAAAAAGAAGAGAGCCTAATCTATCGATGCATATATTATATGTTCATCTTCATGTGACTTTTCAGAGTAGTAGCACTACATCTACCCTCAAAAGACTATACACTATACGCAATGACAAGTTAAAAAGGCAGCTAGAGATAACAGATCAAAACATTTGAACTACTCCACTCAGTAAAATACATCATGAATGTCAGTAACGTGAACAGCACACGCAGTTGAAACCGCCAGACTGGTCTGTACTTGTATTATATCAAAACAAACCAAAGATACACGACAGGCACGTCACTTGTTTTTACTCTGTCTCCTCCTGTGGGCAGAAATTGGGCCATAGCTGCATTTAATTTGGGCAAATATTGACTCCACTTTGTGACAGAAAGCTAATATATATAATGTTACAAGAAAAATATTGCCAAGTGTAGCTTCAATGGCATGCCAGGAAATGGACAAATGCGCGTGGCAATACACAACATGGTTTCATTTTCAGTTGTATTCTAACTGGCATTGTGGAATTGAAGAATGTTTTGTTATTTGAGTAAACTAGTGTAAATCAGGGTTAGTCATTGTTTCTAGACCTGGTGGAGTTCTGGTATCCAAAGGAGAACACATGAGCTCCTCTCTCTGCCATGCTGCCTTCCACATCAGGAACAACAAAGTGGAGACCTCCTTTAGGCTGGTCCAGGGAAAATTCAATGTACACCTTTAAAACCTTCAAATCTGGAGACACAAAACACAGAAACATTGATGTATCAGTCATGACTTAGTTTCATTTCTGTCAATAATCCAGGAGTAGAAAACTTTTCACTTATTTTAAGAAAATTGGGTAATCCACATGGTCATGCGACTGTATCGATTCAAGCTATCAGTCAAGGAATTTTGATTATGGAATTTTTTTTTAACAATCTGGTGATTTTGTTGTTATTTTTTAAAATTATTATTATTTTTATTCTATTCTAATTTTAAATATTTGTATATATATATTCTGTGTGTATAGCGTGAAGGGGGCTACAACTTTCACTTCATTATGCAGCCCTGTGTTGTAGAATGACAAATAAATGTACCTTGAAAATTATGGAATTTTTTGGACTGTAGATTATGTTGGGTCTTGGATTGGCAAAAACACTGCAATCTTGGCCATGTCGCCCACCCCTATTCTTACCATCTCCTTGTTTCCAGAGTTCAGAGGGAACTTTGATGACGAGCTCCCCATGTCCTGCATCAGGGTCCACAGCACTCACTGCTGCTGTGTAGGCACTGGAGAAATAGTTGAGGTTCCTCCTACGTACACACACATAAAACATTTACACAAAATGATCATATTTCCACCTTACAGTTCCTCTTAAAGTTGACAGACAATGATATTGATAATTCTTCCCAGCCCTAGTGTAATGTTAGACAGCTACATGAGTCTAAATGTCAGGAGGTAAATAAAAAAAAATGTTTCAAATACTTTTTCTACTTACTAAATACTAGATATAAATTTCTTACCCTAAGCCTCACCATCACCAACCAAATATAATTCCAATTTTCAAGAATCAGTAATTTAGTCAGAAATTCAACAGAAGTAGATCTTTTGACTCAACTGTGATTTGGTAAATTTTCTGGAAAATCAGAGCACTTACAGATAAAATAACCCGATGGTTATGTCGTTTTTTTTCTAATCCAGTCAATCAAACACTCAACAAATAAAGATAAATCATCACACTGATGCAAAAATCCTGTAAATCCAATACTGTCATAAATAAGTCAGTTTCACTGATTTGCAACATTGCCAAAATGTCCTAATTACGGGCTATGATTTCTCCAGATTACACTAAAATGTGCATCCAAGATGAGGGCAGTGTACAGATATACTCACTGCTTGGACTCATGGTGGCACACCTCCAGTGTGGGGTCATTGTAAATGAATGGGGCTTCAAGTTCATTGACTCGGACCCTGTAGATGCGGCACTGTTTACTGTTAAGCTTGATCCTGTTCAGGTTGACCACTGTAGGGAAAATGGTCAGCTCAACATAGCCCTGAGAGATGCAAAAGAGATGAGGAAGTTGGTGAAAATGGACTTAACATAATTCTGGAGGGCTGTAACACAGTGACAAGTGACACAAGTCTGACACATTGAATCATTAGACAAATTATGTAATAAACGTGTAATACGTTTTTAATACAGTAAGTAATTATTTTTTAATGCAATTAGTAATTCTCCCTGATTGACTGGGTGTAAAGTGAAAATGGGTGGATAAAAAAGAAGGAACACTATTGTCAAGCAATTATCTTTTAATGTCAACTATATTACAAGGAGTGCAGTAACTGGGTACTTCTGTGGACCGCAGGAAGACTGGTGACCACTTTGTGGAAGCTAATGTGGATCCAAATAAAGAATAAGAATAAGGATATGATGCAAGTTGGTTTAATATTAGCCGCTTTTGGTTGTGGTTCTCCCAGGAACAAAATACACCATGGCTCCTGATTGAACGTAACATAGCCACTCCTAACAAATTGGATGAAGTTCTGTTCTGATCCATACACTTTTGCATATTATCAATAATGAAAGTCTAAGATAATTTGAAGATCTCAGAAAAAAACTATAATCAACTTCCTTTTCTTTACAGCTGAGGTCAGTTATTCAAGCTATATACGCACTCCTCAATTTTACAACTGCTAAACCCAAATGTGAGGACTTTGTATCTTATATGTACAAGAAGTTCCAAGAAGCTACATGTCCATTAATGGGTGTGACTGCAATGTGTCTGGAATGTTGCCTTAAAGAACTGGCAGGAGTCTATTAATTGGAAGAGTTTGGGAAAATGTGGCCACCTCGTCCAGAAATTATAACTATCAAATGATTATTTTTTAATTTATCCATAGATTTTATTTGACCCCCTGGCCTGTGACTGTATACAAACGTTCATACCATTACCAAAATATGGTCTACATTGTTTTCCTGTGCCAGTTTATGACATTTATAACTGATGTTTTGGGGTTATTTTACCCCTGTGCCAACCATGGTGGGGGAAGGGAGGAGGATGAACTTTAAAGACTGGAGGGGCAAATAAGAGCCCTTTGTCAGCAGTTGATGAATGTCATAATATACGTAGATAAACAAGCGTGCCATGCTTGTATACTTATGTTAAAATGATCCATGTCCAGTATTACAGATGTATGTAGAGGGTGATGATTTGCTGTCATACTCAATCTAACCCCCAGTATTGAAAAATAAAAACGTGATCACGAAAAATATTGCAGCTTTTGTCTGAATGACTAAAGAAAGACTGAACAAATGAGACTTGAGAGCCGTTTTATATGCGTTATAGTGTAACTGCTGCACTCACAATGACAGACTTCCTCTGGAAGTTGATGTTGTTGATGCACACCACCTGGTGGGTCGTAAAAGCAATGACAGAATAACAATGTCAATATACGTGATGTAAATAGTAGCTATGAACTTAACTAGATACTTCCTCTCATTCAATAAGCAAAGACATTTTAAACTGTTTTTGTACTTGCAGTAACGTTACTGTCTGTAACTTAAGTCTCACTAATTTTAAGCTAACGTTAACTTTGCTTTACTGTGGAACACGACAGTAAACCATTTCGTTCGTTTCACACTAACAAGGACACAATTATACAAAAAATACTTATAATTTAAAGGGGCGCGGACTCTCGAATCCTTTATCCTTCTTCCTGTTCATCCTCGTTTCTTGCTGTTGTGTCTTGACTGAAGTTTCAAAATGCCATAGCACTGCTCCGTGACGTTTCCTTCTCAACAGCCGTGTTGGGCTAACGTACTTTGCTAGCTCAAGATGCAGCAACCGCATGCATTTGCCAGACTGCAAAAAGTAAAAAAAGTACAGCGACACTAACAAAAACGTTATATGTAGCGGTAATAACGAGGGTCAGAGTCAAATGCAGTAACCAGCCCTGTACTATCCTCTCTAGTATGAGCGCTTTATCTTCGGCTTGTAGCGCCCGGAGACTGCTGTACAGTGCTTTTATTGCAAACAAAGTGGACGTATCCATAAGTATAAGTCGGCCATGACTAGCAGTCGGTATTGTGTACAAACGAACAGGTCCATATAAAGATTGCTGCAGTCGCAGGGCATCAAAACATGCAAGTATACCCTCTCTATGCCGCTGCTCAAACTATCGCGACCGCGTCTCTAGTGTGTTCAGCCATTTTGTTAGTAACCTTTGACCTCCCGCGTAAAAATTACAACAAATATTTTTTTTTTAACATAAAGAGGCAATCGCCGAAATTGACATCACATATATATCACAGGTAACACATAATAGTTTCTAAAACAAATGCAAATGAATCTACTTTTTATATCTTAGTACGCATCTTTTCTACGTCAGATCGGGGCGTAGCATAGACGTACACGGGGGCGGTAAACTGCCTGCCTGCAGAGAAGTGCACGAGCTCCGCGGGAGCGCGCACAACATAAGGGAAAGATACTTTTCAATGATGACTCTAAAAACGGTGATATAGCTTACTCTTTCAGGCAATTCAATTCAAATTAACAGTCCAAATAAAAAATTAAAAGAAATAAATTTAAAAAGATTATTTTACAACACTAGCTACTAGGAATAATCAGGCCATAAGAAAATGTAAAATGTAAAATGATAATGAAAAGAGTGAAATTTAAAATGCAAAAGCTTAAATGGAAATGCTCAAACTGAAAGTTCAAATTGTAAAGATGAAATTGAAAATGGCAATGGAAATAAAAAAAGAAAAATATATGAAATTATATTGCTGTTAATTTCAGCGTGCGCCACTTTACATTCGGCGCTTCATAAGGGGGCTGAATATTTTTTCATTCAGATGGTTGGAGTCTTTGAGGGTTCTAAAAAAAGTGTTTTTAAACCACCTTCTGCCGGTTAATGATTACGGAGCCCCGGAGTGGCCATAGAGAGAGAAAATATATAGGGGCCACTCGAAATGATATTGCGTGCGCACGTCTTAATCCAAGTATACCCACCGTGCGTAAAGACGCACACAACTCATTCAGCAACACAGTCAACGAGACAGAGAGAAAGAGGTCTGTTGTGCTGGCTTTCTGTATATACACTTATCTTGTGCGCACGAATTAATGGGAATGAATTGTATCTCGTGCGCACGCAACAGCATTTTGAGCGCTCAATGTATAAGTAAGTAGTAGTAAAGTAAATATTTCTCTCTCTCTATGGCCACTCCGGGGCTCCGTGAGCGATCTTTTAGAGAAACCGATGCTTACTTCTGTGACCCGAATATATGCTAATAAATAAGAGGCACAAACTGGGGCTAGGTTAGCTCTTTAGCTGCTAAATGCTCCACTATGTATAAGATAGTCGCTAACTTTGTCTGTCTGCTATTTGGTGCTGGACCAGTAGCGAACAGCTTTTTTTGCTGAAAACAATTCAATTCAGTTTTCAATTCAACAAAGTTACTTTGTCATATAGAGAAGGTCTAGAGAGCAGGAAGAAAGAGAACACATACAGTACAGTTCCACATAGAGATGTAAAGTAATGGCATTGATGTTAATATTAATTAAAAAAAATAGCAATAATTCAAATAATAAGAGCAATAACAATAGCAGCAGCGGCTGTTGAGCAGGAACAGGGGGGCAGCAGGTGGCCTGCAACCACAGATCCAGACTCCACGGCTCCGCAACCACAGATCCAGACTCCACAGCTCCAGAAGCAGAAATACCTGCAGAAGGAGAGAGAGGAGAGAAAGGGAAGCAGTCGAGTTAGTAACAAGCATTAATGGGATAAGAGTGCATACAGATGGAGAGGGTGAGGAGGAGAGAGGAGCTCAGTGCATCATGGGAAGTCTCCCGGCAGTCTAGGCCTATAGCAGCATAACTAAGGGCTGGTTCAGGGTCACAACTGCTTGCTGTAAAGTCGCGGGCTTTAATACCATAACAGTGAGCTGAAAGATGCTCCATAGAACTGAGGTGAACTATGAGTCAGGTGATAATTCTCTGTGGGTTTGTCACTACTAACCTTACCCTTTCACATTCCACGTAGTCATTTGATCCATTATTAATATAAAATATTGATTAGCCTAATGCATCATTAAGGTCACCGCATATATTAAATTTTAACTGATCACCAAGTTTACTTTCCAACAAGCCATTGTTCCAGTTTTTCATTCAATTGTCAGTTTAGGGAAGATTCTGTGGTGACAATTTTGTAATAATCCCACTCTGACAACGAGGAACGAGACAGGAATCTCTTATAGTATTGTCACACTTTTAATTCTCAGAGCATGGTACACAAGACAAAGGTTAGTTTGTAATCTGCACACCGATGAGAAGCTGTTCACTCCCTCTATACCTTGGCTCGGTCTTCCTATCTGTGGTGCTGTGACCTTTTGTTACCGCCTACATTTCATCAGCCTTGGTACTCGTGATAGTTCACAAAATACAAGCCCTCTGTTCTTAAGACAAAGGGCTCATCTGTAAAATCCCTGTGAGGAGTCTCTGTATGTGGTCACTCACTTCAGTCAACTGATCAATTGTTATGCTTTCTCGCAGTAGTGGGAACATAACACTTGACCAGTTGTTATACTTTCAGTTAAGGTTACACTGTACAAGATTCAGAATGGTCAAACATAAAGGGCAGTAACATGACTGAGCAGTGAAAGTATTTAAAGATGTGCAATACGGTTTTCAAACATGATTATGTGTGTAGTGTGTGTAATTTCCCATACAATTTCAAACAGGTCATTTTTTTGGCTACTTTTCCCTTTCAAAACCCCGTTGTCTGTTTCACCACGATTAATTCAAGTCTTTATGGAAAATAAAAAATCCCCAGCTCCATGAAAGTGGAATACTGCATGCAGACACACGCAAGCTCAAACAAATGCACTCAGGTATAAAGTTCCAGTTGCCAGCTGAGGGATTTGGTCTTTTGACCCCCTGTAAATTTTACTTTCATGTGAGTGTGACAACTCCCCAGGCTCTTCTCCTGTCTCAAGGACAATTTATCCAATGAACATGAAGAGGTGATGGGATTAAAGATTTTCAGACAAACCTGTTTTGGAGTAATAATCTAATATAGTTGCATGTCATCTAGGAATGCTTGTAAGTAGCTCAACATTAAGTTCAGCACAATGGGACATCTCCCTAATGTGGAACAAGAAAAGCAGCTCTACTTTTGTGTAACTGGGGGTTTGCTTGGAGATTCCAAAACACAAACAACATGAATCTGTTCATTTCATCATGCTGCTTTTGTTCCTGCTGAACCCCGGTGTGCATTCTTGGAGCCGGATCAATAGATTGAGTGTAATTCTTGTGCCTGTCAGCAAGAAAAAATTAATTTGTCAGCTGTCTTGGCACTGTGTCAGGAAATATTTGACTGTGTGACCCCGGGGCCCAGTAGGAGTGTGAAATGAAGGGAGGGTATATAAATGTCCAGGCAACAACACAGGGCCACAGTCTGCCTGCCTGAGGAGACTGTCACATACGCCTCCAGCAGAGAAAAGGTAAGACAAAAAGCCATCTATTGAGTGTAGTCTTACTTTGAAATATTCACAGGTGAGTGTGATGTGCTGTACTGTAAGCTGATGTGTGTTTCTGGGAATTACGGGGTTTTAAAGACCAGAGAAGGGGTTAACATTCTGTTATAACACATAAATTAGAGATGGTGGGCTTTGAAGGTTGATTTTTTAAAAACTGAATATCCTTAAATTTGACAGTTTTTAACAAAAATATAAAATTTAATTAGTTAGTTTCAGTCCTAATTTAGACCATTATGTAGGGAGATCAAATTTACAGAAAATATACTTGAACAGGTAAATGAGACAAAACTTTAAAGTAATCAGAAAAATGCACAGGTTTCTTTAGTGGTTCTTCGTTTCTTAGGTGGTTGGAGTTGCACTGGGGGAATCTGAACTCATGACCTTAATATTTCTAAAACTGGTCAACAGCCCTGGATCTGTTTACTGTACTGTACTTCTGTGTAGTGTATGTACTGAAACTGAATTATGTGATGACTTTTTATGCAGCTGTCTGCAGTCAATGATTACGTTCCTGACTCTCCCAACAGATGAATCTTCCAGTTCTGCCCTCCATCCTGCTGGTCATTTCTACTGTCCATGCTTTCCAGTATACGGAGCTGGCGCAGTACGTTGACAGCCATCAAGAAGAATATGTGGAGGTACAATATAATCTTCTTCTCCCTTTAGCAACACTTTTAAGAGCACTGAACTCTCAGAGTCCAAGGCAAGCACTAGAGATGCTGAAATCTAGTATTAGAAAAATCTACACCACAGAGACTGTAAATCCTATAGTTCAACCAAATATGCTGTTAAACTTCCCAAGTACTGGCTTACCAAAGTTATACTGATTTCATCGATATCAAACAACTTTATGTTTTAGCTGATTACTAAATAGAAATGAATCTTTGATTCAGATGTCACTCTGAATTCTTAATAGTTATTGTACTTAAGTCACTCTTGGCTGTGGGTGATAAGCACGCTTTAGCTACTCTTTGAATATTTTCTTTAATCAGCACCAGATTCACTCTGTTACATCAGACTGTCCAACGTGCATCAGCAGTAGGTACAGTAGAAACTAAAATGACCCTGAGGCAAAGGGGCATGAATAGGCACTTGAAATGCTACACATCTACAATAATATCATAAGAATTGTAAATTATAGAGAAATAATACCGTAACTAAGTAATAATCTTTAACTGTCAAAAATAATGAGGAATCATTCCAACTAACTTTATACATGTGTATAGTTAACACAAATTATGTATTAGAGTGTATTGTATAGCCTAATTTAACAACATAAATTAGTAAAGTGAACTTAAGGAATATCCATCCACCCATTATCTATACCGCTTGTCCTCAGAGGGTCGTGGGGGGGCTGGAGCCTATCCCAGCTGACATTGGGCGAGAGGCGGGGTACACCCTGGACTGGTCGCCAGTCAATCACAGGGCTGACACATAGAGACAGACAAACAAACATTCACACTCACAGTCACACCTACGGGCAGTTTAGAATCAAACTTAAGGAATATCTAAGTGTAAATAGGTTAAACTAGTTTTCATTTCCAACATGATAACTTTTCTGTCATTTGTATTTTAAAGGAAAACCTATTTTGCTATTGTCCCTACAAAGTAAAAATAAATGAATAAAAAGAAAAAGAAAGCAGGATGGACACTATTGTGTTTTACGGTGATAAACAGAACCAGATCATCTTTACAACATGTCATTAATATGGTTCGTAGATATGGTTGCTTGAACACAAGACAAGTATCAAGAAGACATAAATCAATCCACACATTCACCTTGTCTCAAGATATTGCCCAATATTTATTTATTTTTTTTATATTCAAGTCATTAAAATAAAGTTTCTCCAAGTGCACAACAGAAATCAATTCATGGAACCATTTTTGGAAACTAGGTGGTGCTGTTGCTTTCCAGTCTTTAATTCTCCCTTAAAGTTTGTACAGAGCATGTGAGATTTTGTGGATTATGGTTATTAGACATCATTGTGGAAAATCCAAACCATTTGGTTATGATGCTCAGACAGAGTTGGTGGCAAATATAAGCAACATGGAAATGCTGTTTAAGTCCTCAACACTCTTCCACATAATGTGAAGTGCATTACACCAGAGTTTTGATCATTTGGAACTGAAGTTGCAGCTCCGGTTTGCATTACAGCTGCAACATATTTAACGCTTTGTTCTATAACATCTCTCAACTCATCAGCTGAGTTAGTATTAGTTGGTTAGTATTCATTTCAGCCACTCTCAGTCTACTCTTATCAAATGACCCCTCATATGGGCATTCACCCTTTGTCCATTCACACATGAGTGAAGTGAAAGGGACAACATGTGTCCATCCCTCTTGCCTACCTACATTTCCTGCAGGTATGTGTGGGGAAAACATTGCTTTATAGTGTGACATGGGATGAGTCTTTACTTGCTTATTAATGGCAGACTTACCTTTTACATTTTTACTTTTATTATCTTTTGGTGGCTTTTGGTGAATCAACTACAGATGCATTTTTAGCCTCCGCTATGGACTGTTTAATACCCGTATTTACAGCATGCATATAAATATATTTACACTTAACACACACATGCACATCAATACACACTGCAGCAGCATCAAAAGTCTCCACACTCTTCTTATTTGTTTTTGTTCAGCGGTGGCAATTTGAGACTTAAGTGAAAAGTTCTTCGCCTTGTGTATACAATGTACAATGGGCACCTAGGTCTCTGAAGCCATAAGCATAACAGAGCCTCCCATTTCCCAACGGACACAGATAGATTCACCACCAGTCTTGATTAAGCGTCTTTCATGTAGCTTGGCTAACATCCGGGCCACACCGCCGACCCGAGCGGCGCGTGGCGGCTACCTCGCTGAACTGCTTGCACTGAATGCACTGTGCTTCACCAGCACTTCATGGACTGGGTGGGAGACATTGTCCAAGATGACACATAACTTGGACAGCATCCTCCTCTCTGACATTGTGGCGCCAGAGAGTCCAGCTCCACCCCGAAACGTCACTGGCCTTGCAGATCAGTTTATTGAGCCTGTTGGCATCCGCTACACTCAAAGCCAAAAGATGGCTGTCTAACAAGCAACTTTTGATGAAGCGCGAATACTGTACTGTATGCGCTTCTTGTTTTTTCCTTACTCCTTGATTTAAAATGTATCAAGAGCACATTTTGGGCATTGGACGGTAGTAGTGTGCAGCAATAGTACTGTAGTATATTTTATAAGATGGCAGAAGGATTAGATTAAGTTAAATGATGGTATTTTGAATGTTGTGTGTTTATGTATGTGTGTGTGTGTGTGTGTGTGTTTTAGGCTCTGCGGGACTGGGTTGCAATCGAAAGCGACTCCAGCAATGTCTTGAAGAGACCAGACCTCCACCGCATGATGGAGATGACTGCTCAGAAGCTGAGGCTGATGGGAGGGACTGTAGAGCTGGTGGACATCGGAGAACAAGAAGTCAGTAACAGAGCCTTCTCTCCCAGCAAACCGGTCCCTGCCTTTCATAAACGCTGCAATACTAGAGATATTAGAACTTTGTATACAGTCTTCACCCCAATTGGTTAGTAAATATTCTATATTTCAAACACAGTGGTTTGGTCATTGGGGAGGGTGACAGTGGTGATGAGCTGCTATCTTCAAAAAGGCAGTGGAGAACTAAATACCTGCTCATTACTGACTGAGACTCATCAAAGCTGCTTCCCAAACTCATTTAACCTATATAGTTATATTTGAGGTCAGACTAGAGGTCAACAATCTCAGCTTCTTACCTGTAATTAGGCCCAACATAGCTTGAACTGTTACTGCATTATATTGTCTTAGTGAATGGTAAAAACAATAGCTGATGACCCTTTTACATCAAACTATACACACATAACTATACTGTTTATTTTTGAAAAACAGTGCAGTCCTGTAAGATTATCGCTAATGTTACACACTGGATCACTGACATTCTTCTGATACTTGAGAAATATACACACAGATTTAGATTGTGTTTAGAGTGGGTAGCTATTTCAGTACTGGTCAGTTGGTAGACTTTACTGTTACTTGCTGCACTTAAGAGTTCCACAGAAGTTGAGAAACCTGAAAATCAAAATGATTGGGGGATGGAAAAACAAACTATATGCAACGCTGCAGCAATTCATGCTGATATTAACTCTCCTTTAATGTCTGCAGCTTCCCAATGGGCAGACGTTAGCGCTGCCTAAAGTGGTGACAGGTCAGTTTGGCACTGACCCAAACAAACACACAGTGTGTGTCTATGGTCATGTGGACGTCCAGCCAGCAAAGCTAGAGGACGGCTGGGCAACGGATCCCTACAACCTGACTGACATCAATGGTAACAGCCTTTAAGCGCTTCAGTCGCCATTACCAATTCATGCTGTGCAGCCAAACATGGCTCAAACCCACATAACTTCATTTTAAATTCTAGTGGTTTCCAAAGTTTCCAAAGATACAAAACATGTCAGGCTGAAACATCATATACAGTAGCTTCAAGCGAGAGCTGGAATAAGCTGATACACAGTATATAACTGAGAAAACTGAGAAAATGAAATCATATGATTTTTCCAACCTTAAAGGTTCTATATACGATATTTGCTACTACTAGATGTTGCACTTTTCCATTCAATTCAGTTTTATTTATATAGCGCCAAATCATAACAAAGTTATCTTTTTCATATAGAGCAGGTCTATATATA
>LKNJ01003275.1:140414-175443 GCA_002120245.1 Maccullochella peelii | reverse complement strand
TCCCGGCTCCACACGGAGCTTCGGGTTCATTATGTTCGATGCGATATGTTCGAGTGGCAAAGAGGCATGATGACAAACAGTGGGGAATAACTTTAGAGGGGGGACAGTGGTGTGTGGGTGGTATACTAGCCTCTCATCCTGCTGCTGGACGGCGTTGCAGCTGCCTCTGAAGCCTGGGGCGCTCTGCTCTGTGGCTGCAAAGCGCTGGAGGGGCGTCTTTGAGAAGTCAAGTCGCGGCAGTAGGGACCAGGTCTCAGTGAGGCTCACGCCGTGGAGAGTGAGCGGGGGAACCGACTCCTTCTGCTGCCGGTCGAAGTTGTGGGTTTGGTGGGAGGGGCTTAGCGGAGTGATATGAGGTAGCAGAGAGAGGTGGAAGGTTTTGCCTAGGTTGCACAGATTTGCCTACCCCAGCTTTAAATATGAGCTTTCTTGTATGTTACATTATTAACTTTTATAGAGCACAATTTAACAAACTGAATCTGATTATGAATGATTAATATGAATGAGAGGTCACAATTTCTTAAATAAAATGCAGTGTACGTGTAGTTTAGGAGAGTTGTGTATTCTATAGCAAGAATCTTTAAGGCACTGAATTCCCCCCAGTCCCTGCAACTCTGTTATATCTGTCCCCACGCTCTGACCTCCATACAGTGTCCATTTAAAACCCCATCAAATGTATTCTTTTGTAACCTCTCGCCTTAGACACACTGATCAGCCCCAGCGGTAAGATCCTGATTCCTGGGATCAGGGAGGCTGTGGCTGCCCTCTCTGATGAGGAATGGAAAATGTACCAGGACATCCAATTTGACATCGAGAACTACAAGAACAAGACTGGTGTCAACCAGCTAATGTACAATAACAAGGTAGGAGTAAAATGGTCAGAATAATCTATTCTAAGACAAGGTGGACGCAACAAGATAAGTGATTGTCATTGTTTGTTTCCTGTAGGTTGACTTGTTGGCCCACATGTGGCGCTACCCCACTGTCTCCATCCATGGCATTGAGGGGGCCTTCTCTGACCCTGGCACAAAGACTGTTATCCCTGCTAAGGTTACTGCTAAGTTCTCCATTAGACAAGTACCCGACATGGACCCTGCTATGGTCAAGAAACAGGTAAAACAGGATGTGAATGCCCTGCTTTGAAAAATAGCCAAATCATGTCTTTTTTTAGAATAAGCTAATCATGTCTTCTCATAAACTGCCTGTGCTCTTATCTTGTTGGTTCAATGCTTTAGGTAACAGACTACCTTCACTCTGTGTTTGCCAAGAGGAAGAGTCCTAACAAGCTAAAAGTCACTATGGTAATCGGGGCCAAGCCTTGGCTGGCTGACACTCAGCATCCTCTCTATGAGGCTGGGAAGGCTGCTGTCAAGAGAGGTACAGAACCATCACCTCACATTAAACACCTATCACTGCATCAAAATCCCTTCTACTGAGAGTAAAGCTGAAGCAGACTCTAACAAACTATACAAGTAGTAGACATACAAATACCGGTAATATGTCATGTTATGTCTTTTCTTGTAGGCCAGGCTCAAAGTTTTTATCTTTGGGTATATTCATGCTTATCACATCAATCGAAAGATTACATAGTCCTCTACAGGTTTAACTTCTAGCCTTTCTCAACTTTTGCAATGCCATCAAGCTAAAACATGCTGCTGTTTTTTCATAGGCACTGAGAAAGTTCATATTTTAGACACAAGATTTTTCACCAGTGATCTCTTATGAGCATGTAATGTTCAGTACAGCCAGAGGTAAATTAAACTCGTGCTTGGATCCCTTCTTGCTTAAACATTTCTTCCAAAATACAGAAAGTACAACTGTTAGAAACAAAAGTAATTGATTATCTCTTAGCTTCAGCAATGAGTTGACATTTTACTGGTCCCTTTAAAGGCATGACTCATAACCTAACTCATAACCTAACCACTTGCATGTTAGCACTCTAGCCTGAGATTGTTGGCCAGATTGTCGGATTAAAAACAAGAGTTTGATTAGTTCTTTGCCATCGGGACTCTGAGGTTTTGATACTGTGATACATAATACGTTCACATGTCCAGCTGTTTAATTCTGTGGTAAGATACCTGAGAGTTCATGTCCGTTACACTCTGGTATAACATGTCCTTCTCCAGTTTTTGACATGGATCCTGATCTGATCCGTGAGGGTGGGACCATCCCTGTCGCTAGAACCTTCCAGGATGTGATGGGGAAAAGCATCATCATGATGTCCATCGGAGCCTTTGATGATGGGCTGCACTCCCAGAACGAGAAAATGAGCAGGTTTGACTTCACTTGTTTTACATGTGACTAATTTCATTTTACAGGAAGTTTGAAATTGAGGCTTTTGGAGTGTTAAGATGAACACAAGATGCAGGAGAGAAGCTTTAATTTTTTACATTTGTTTTTAAAAGAAGATTTAATTAGAAGGAAAGAAGCAGGAATCTGAGCCTCCAGGGCTCACGTAGTCTTATCCTCTCTTAATCATCCACATCCTTGGACTGAAGTAATCCTTTAACTTAATGTTCGCCATGTGTAAAACACATATGACTGCAAGGGGGTGTCAGGATAAAATTAATTCACAATTCCACAAAAACAACATGAGCAACTGACATTAGCCTATTAGCTTACTACTTTAATTTCCCATAGAGGTTAGCATGTTAGCTAACATTAGCTTGCTGTTTACTGCATACCGCCTGTGGTAGCTCATAGCTAATAGGCTAGCAGTCGGATCCGTAAATTCATTTTCAACAACAAAGCGTTTATTGTGAATACAAATATGAATAGCTAATAGCTTTATTGTAATAATTGATGACACAAAAGTAATACGAGACTAATGTTACTTAAATGTGTAGGCATGACAATTTATTATCAATGTAATGGAAGTTTGTGGAGCTTCAGAGCTCATACTTGGAATGATTGAAAAGTCACTCATACATATGAATATATTCATGATATGAATACATGGGTGTTTGTTTTGCGAATCAATTATTATTTTAATCTCAATATTTGTATTATATATTACAGTATATATAGTCTTCATATATTTCTAATTAGATTTCTAATATTTAGTTTTCATATAATTATATTATGTGAACCAAGGCCATGACAACTGACGTCTGAAACATCCTCCGACCTGCAACGGGTGATAATATTGCATGAGAGGGGTCTGAGGAGGGAGGTCTGAGATGCTGCAGTTGGACCCTTTTGCACTGCAATGGAGCGGACCTAGTGTTTAGCTCCATTAGCTGTTAGCTTGGTTAGCTGTATTAGCTCCGTTAGCTGTAAACACACCGCAGGACTCTTAGCGCTTGGCTGAAGTTAGCTAGCTAGTAGCAAGCAGCTGGCTAGACTTTCAATCCAATGACTGATAGTAACTATAGTAACAGCATGAAAAGACGCGCTCCGTTGTAGTCAGCGCCTGGTTCAGTTTGTCATTTGCTAAGATAGATACATACGTACATGCAAACAAACCTTTTGTCCCGGGGAGATCTCTGTTTGTCCCAAACACATTTTCTGTCGTCCCCGGAACGCCGTTAGTCTCGAGCCCTGGGTCACAGTGGATCTCTCTGATTAGGCCTATATGTGGATGCTTTGAGACCTTAAAAGCAGAAATGAAGATTGGTCCAGTCCCAGAGTGTTTCATTGTGAATAATAGTGGAAGTTTATAGAAAGTGATTGTAAATGTAAAGGAGACTCACATATTGTTCCATACATGCTTTTGTTACTGTGAGTGGATGGAGTTTGACTCCATCAAAGCAACAGATTTTCCAAAATCAGTCCAACTTTCTGATTCATACAGACAACAGCTTTTCAACCCTTTCCTTCCCTTAACTTTCTTCTCCCAGGTACAACTATATTGAGGGAACCAAGTTATTCATCGCCTACCTGAATGAGGTATCCCAGATTAAGAAGACCAGTGTGTGACATTATTAAACGTCCTCCTAAACCATTCCAGCTACAGTGAACTCTCCTCGACAAAAGCCTGGTTTTATATTTTCACTGTGTCTTTTTCCTTTTTTTCATTCATTTTTTTCTGTGTCTTGCCAAGCTTTTATTTATCTGCATCTCAAGCACCTCCTCCCTCTCTCTCTTTTCTGCTGCGTTTTTGGCCCTTTAGTCAGTAAAAGTATTAAATAACACCTTCATGAATATAGACAAAAAGAGAAGCAATGAAACAGGAGTATCTCTCTCTCTCCCTCTCTCTCTCTCTATTTAAAGTGTCTGAAGTCAGTTCTCTTCACTCACTTTGCATATGTGACATATTTTTATGCTCCATATAATTTGAGACAGTACTGTAAGTGTGTGCGTATCATGTAGTAAAAGCTGTACAATGCAACAATTGTGTACTGTTTTATTATGTAAGAAAGTTCTTTAATGAGTGTTAATAATGAGAACAAAACACACACATATTGTTCCTTCTGTCATGAGACATTTATTTACCACTCAAACATTTACTGAAGACTCTCATAGTAACTCGTTTATGAGCCAAGACTGAAAATCTAGATGGACAGAAGCTGTACAGACAGATGTGCTGCTGCCAGCAGTTGCTGCATGTATGGACAGAATCCAGCCATTGTCAGCCAGTTAGATGTTAGAGCGCTCTACCAAAGACAAAATCCTATTCAGGCAAATGCATATGCTTTACTAGTAATTTAGTCTCAAATTTGGTATTAAAGTGTTTCTCATACTGTAACACAAGCAGCAATAATAATAATTCCACCTGTTCGCAGTGAAGTTTTTCTCATTACGTGTGAACACACAATTATGTCACTATCTTAAACTATCTAAACAAGACAGAACAAGATGAATCACTGCAATTCTTTGTTTTCTTAAAGATTACTTTTTGACATTTTGCCTTTATTTGAGAGCCAACCATGTAGAGAGACAGGAAACATGGGGAAAGAGAGGGGTATGACGTGCAACAAAGCTGCCATACTCAAAAACCTCCCCAGCTCAAAATTAATTATAGGAGGTGACTCTCTACATCTATTAACGCTAGACCCGTTAATAGATAGATCAAGAACTGCAGATAATATTAGATCTTGGCAATCCACACTAGTTTTAGCATTAGTTGGAGGTTAAACTTCCAAGCGATTCCCTCCACTCAGATATTTCAGAAACACAAATTCATTCGAGCACTATAATTCATGCACCAGAAATCAACCATCAGATGAAAGTTTAACATATCTCTGCTAAAGGACCAGTATTTTGACAGTTACTTAAAGAGAGAGTGGACATCCTTCATGGAAATGAACGACTCTCTGAACACCTCTTCTACACATCTCTGGGAAACTGGCAAAGCTGTATTAAGGGGCACAATCATTTCACACTCATCCTATAAAAAGAAACACAGAATTGGAATTTAAATTGGAAGGAACCATAAGAGTACTTGAAAACACCTATGCCACAAACCCCACAGAAAATATAAACTGGGACTGAAAAATCTCCTCCAAAAAAATATAAATACAGCAATGATCACCCTACTCTTGAAACCTAACAAAGGTTCCACTCATCCAGCTAATTATCGTCCTCTATCCCTTATCAATACAGACATAAAAATTCTAAGTAAGGTCTTAGCATCCAGAATTCAAGTAGTCATCCCATTTCTCATACATCCCAATCAGACAGGCTTTATTAAAGGAAGACAGTCATCTATTTACACTCGCAAACTATCCTAATGCAGTGCTCAAACCACCATAAATCTAACACATTGATTCTATCAGTTGACACAGAAAAAGTGTTTGACAAAGTCAACTGGAAATTCTTATTTGCAACCTTACAAACAATTGGGCACTAAGGGCCCAGGGACCAGGCAAGGATGTCCTCTCTCTCCACCTCTCTTTGCTATATTCATTTAACCTCTAGCAGCTGCAATACGGCAAAACAGCAACATTAAAGGTACTGAGACATCCACTAGAGCACAAAATGATTCTTTACACAGATGTGTTATTACTGCTTCAGGACCCTCACCCAACCCTGCAAGAATGCTTTATGGTTATAAAATCTTTCTCAGAACTCTCCAGCTACTCAGTAAACTGGTCAAAATACACCATTTTACCACTTGGTATGGATGAAAGGGATGTGGCAGCACTGGCATCACCTTCACCTCCCCACAGGCAATATTAAATATTTAGGCATCAATATATCCCCCAAGCTGTCAGAACTGTTTTAACCACTACTCAAATCAATACAAGACCACTGGATTAACCTACCTATTTCCCTTTCTGGAAGAATAGCAACAATTAAAATGTCAATCCTACCAAAAATCAAATCCTCAATGATCCCTATTTTTCCCAACACTTCCTGGTTTAAATCCCTCAACTCGGTTATCTCAACATTTTATTGGAATAACAAAACTCCATGGATAAAACTCAACTTTACAAAAACCAGAATCCCAGGGGGGATAAGAAGCCCCAAGCTTTGAATTATATCACCTGGCCAATCAACTCAAATATCTTATAAAATGGCTCAATCCCCCCAAACTTGATTCTTTTTGAATTTGGGAATACACAGTTTCTGGAATACCTGCAATTAAAATCAACCATCCTATCAAAACTCAATAGAAGTCTTATCAGTCTAAAATGTTGAAGAAAATGTTGAATCCTAGTCTCCAAGTGGGAACGAGACTTCTCCATCAGTAGGCTACCAATGCCGACTCCTGGACCCAAATCTGTAAAAATAACTTCAACAGGTGCAATAACACGAACTTACAACTCATACAGTATAAGGTTATTCATAGAATACACTACACGGGTGAGAAATTACACAAAATGGGATTTAATGAATCAGACAGATGCACACACTGTACACAATACACAGCTGACACTTACCTGCAAGCCACTTGGCACCGCCCACCAATCAGGCACTTCTGGCTCCAAGTTACAGATCAACTATCTCACTACCTGAACTGCCACATCCCTTTATCCCCGGAGATCTTAGGCAACCTATCAGCATTACAGCTACTCCTAATATTCTCCTCACAGCCCTAATTATCGTCAAGAAAACACTGTTTTTAAACTAGAAATCAAAAACTAACCTAAATATCACACAGTGGAAGAATCTTCTCCTGCCTCCCTCAACCATAAAACAGCTGATTTCAATAAAACCTGGTCCACAGTCATTAATAAATTAACCTCTGCTATCACCTGATTTCCAATCTACAATGCAATGATGAACACATACACACACTCAATAGTTACTACACAAACTTACCTGCCATATACTGAATGTGTTTTTGCTTTTAGTTTTATTTTGTTCATTCAAATCAAGACCCTCCCCTTCCAAATGTTGCTTTCCCTTGAGGTTTAGTTTTTTTTTTTTTATTGTTAACTTTTTTTTAATTAGAAATGATTACACTTATTATTTCTAATAGCATGGTGATGTTGACTTTTATACAAATTATTATAATTTTGATTGATATTAAACATGTTAACAGGATGACTTAGATGATGAGTTTGTTTTTTAAAATGAATATGATTAGTATAACCTGCTTATTTTTATTATTAATATTGATATGAATCTGCTAAGAATGATTATTATTAACTACCAGACATCTCGCACAACAACACATCTACAGTGTCAAACTATACACTGCCCACAACCTGCTGGGACGCGTCCCCTTTCCCCCAACACACTTACAAACCCACCAGCATTACATACAGTATCACACATCTCTTTGATAATGGTACTGCTTAGTCTTCTTTCCTTATCTGTTTATGTATTTAACTATTTATTTGTATTAAATTATATTTATTATATGTATTTATGTACTAGTACTATATGTATTAATTGATTAATCTATGTCACTTATTATTATATTATTTTCAATACATATTACTCATATATATTGCTGTGTGTATAATTACATAAATTATTATCGTTATTACTATCAGTATTGATTTGCGTACATATAGATTTTTTCCCTCTCCTTCTCCTCTCTATTTTTATTTTTATTTATGTATTTACTTTATTAATTAAGTTATTTATTTATTTTGTAATATTGTGGTGTGGCACCTTTGGGCACCTCAGTAGTCGCTGCAATGTGCTACAGAAGCCTTGAGGGGACGTCGCCAGGCAAGGTGAGGGCGGGGATCGGGTCCTCCGATCCTAGTTGTCAGGGAATAAACAGGTGAACAAAAGGGAAAGAACGAAAAAAACAAAAGGGAAATAAAACAGAAAAAACACAAAACACTCACCATTCTGTGCGAACAGAGCTGGCTCACGCCAGAAGGTCAGGAGCCGGGTCTAAAAGGGACCATATGATCTGCATGGACCCTCCCAAGCGTGCGATGTGTGACCAAGAGGCCCAACCGACCTGACCTCTACCTAGCCCTAGCAGCCCCTCCGAGTCCAATGATGGTGCCCTAGACTCTTACAATCCTGATTTGTTTTGGGGTTCTTTTGGTTTGTTTCATTGTTTCTCTTTCTTTCTCTCCTCTTTGTTATTGCTGTTATTACTACCATCTTATTCCCCCCTCTTAATTGATTTTTAATTTAATAATGTCATTCCTTAAATCTTCCTTGCTTCTCTTTTTTTCTTCTTTTCTCTCTTTCTCTTTCTGTGCACACACACACACACACACACACACATACTGCTAATATATTGCTAAAAGGGGGTGGGGTTGGGGTGTTGTTTTCTAGAATCAAGACGATTGATTCTTGATCTTGATCAGTCTTATTCTTGGATTCTTGGATACTCTAAGATGTTGACATTTTTAAGTGAAAATATCTATGACATTGAATACCACTAAAAAAAGAAAATAAGCTTACAGTATTATGACTAAACATTAGACTTGTTAAGATAGAGATTTTTGCAATGAACTCAAATGAGCACAAACATGCAAAATTCTGACACATTGAAATTCATAGTTAAACAGCTTTGGACACACTAAAAATATTAATACAGTATCCACTTCCTAAAGCTTTGCAGGTAATCAGGTGTCATTTTCAACTCTATTTCCACTGCGGTATTCATATTGAATGTGTGTATATTTACTATATTCTAATATACAGTATTTGAGGAGAGGCCTTACTGTTATCCTGTAGAAGTGCCATATATCCCAGCAGGAAGTGGTGGGGAGGAACCCTGGTGTTGTGAAGAAGCCGTGTCTGACACTTCAGCGGCCTGATTCACAACACCAGCTGACCCTCCCCACCCGCACACAATCACAGTACAGTAGTACAGTACAGAGGTAGTGTGAAGGCTGAAGTCAGGAGTTCATCATCAGTGACTCAGTGACAGAAACAAGCCACTGACAAGACACCCGTTTACAGTTACTTTATTGTCCTCAGAAGGCAGCAGACACAGTGGAGCCACAAAAGTAAATGGAGTTTATCCACCTCTGATTTGAACCATTTAGATAGAGACTATCAATCTGCCTTATGAGCATTAAAAGTAGTGGACTGAGAATACTCACCTCTTCTCTTTAGTACACTTTTGTCCCCTGCTACCACTATACTATACAACTGACAGCAGTGGTAGTGAAGGTGGTTAATAATAAGAAACACTCTGGACAATAAGGCTAAACTGGGACAGAGAGCAACATGGGTGCAGTATACACTGTGTCCACTGGTGGGCAGTTTGAAGACAGCAGCTCTCTTCTCTGCTCACTCACTTTGAGTCTGATGATCCGATACTAAGCTGGTCACACTCCATGACTTAACCTGCAGAAGATAAGACAGAAACAGGAAAATTATTTTTAAAGCTGGAAAATTAGCTTCCAAGAACATATAGTGTTAGGGTTTAAAAACAGAAAAACTTGACCCGTGGAGAGCCTAAAAAGTCACATGAAACTCAAAAACATAACTGTAAAATGCGTGTATTATCCCAAACACAGTGAGTGATTATCTTTAGCAAACCTCAGTGTGACTGCACAGTCAAACACAAGATAGTCCTCAGATGTAACAGTGCTCTATTTGGTTGTCTATTTATAAAGTTCTTTGGTATTGAGGACAGGGCCATGATGGAGCTGAGAATAACTTTGGTTTCACAGCGGCAAGCCTTAATCTGCCTTGAAGCAGCTTGCTGTGGATGAAAACTGAAACCATGTCATGGTAAAGTGGGTTTACAGTAAAACGATCTTCAAGCAATGTTTCACTTCGGTATAATATGTCACTTTAGTAAATAGATTCACTAATAGGTTTGTTCACTGAAATAACCAATAGAAGGATTGTGGAGAAGCTTGGCCGGTGACATTTATGACCTGAGTTACTATATTGATATCAAATTGCCACAAGAAAATATATTCATCTTAAATAACAGAATTCTTCATTTTGAGTCATTTTATAAAAATTTAAGATAACGGTCTTTTCTGTTCGATTAGATTACAGATAGACAACAACTAGTATGTAGCATTGGTGGAGGAAGTATTCAGATTCTTTACTTAAGTACCAATACCTTTTACTTGTAACTGTGTTGGTTTTAAATACTCAATTACAAGTAAAAGTCTTGAATTCAGAATGTTACTTGAGTAAAAGTATGTAATTATTATTGACAAAATACACTTAAAGTATCAAAAGAAAAAGTACTAATTACGCAAAATGGACACTGTCACTGTTATTATATATTCTTATATATTATGTTATTGAATTATTACATCATTAATGACCTTCCTCAAGGTCACCTCAGCGGTGGTAATACGAGGAGGCAAGTGCTGTTTTTTCACTTTCCCCTCCCAGATTCATCCTGTCGGACAGGGGATCGAACCAGCACACTTCCAGGCACAAATGACTGTTTTAAATACTGTCAGGTAGTTTACGAAAAACTAGTGTGATATTTCATAAGCTAATCATATGTTAGAATGAATATAAGTTCTGTTAAGGAACTAGTAACTATATTATATCTACTAGTTATCTATAGAATGAATCTTCTGTTGCTTTGTTACTACGGGGAACACATTTTCCATTACACATATTCATTTGATCATTAAAAAAACATTGAATAGTACAGCTTCAAATGCAGCATTACTTAGCAGCTAAGATACTTAGAGTCAAGTTCCATTGTATTTTCTGGACTCAACCTGATGTAAAAACCACTATAAAAAACTGTTTAAGTCCTCCCTTATCCTTATAATGACATGAGTCATGCTATTGTGCTGTTGAGGGTCATTTGTTTGGATCTATACAGTTATGTAGCCCCAAAGCAAACCAGCAGCTTCAATTAAAGATTAATGAAGCACCTGCAAGAGCTGAACGTCTAAAAGCATCTCAAATATTTCTAGTTTGTCCGGAGAGAAACAGAAGTCCAGGCACACTTCCTGCTCTGTGTCTGCCGTGCAGCTTTGTTGGGTAAACGCTGCACCTTCACAGTGGACGTATTCCACCCAGCTGTTTGAGAGTGCTGCGTAAATGAAGTGAGGTGTAGACTGCAGGTGAGTGAGCAACTTTACTGTACCACTTGTGCTGCTGAGTTGCAGTGTTCACAATGTTCCACAGCTTTTGTTGTGAAATTGGGTTTTAAGAGTGGCCTTTGACCACTCCATTACTGTAATCATTGGTTTGTCCTTCTGCCTGACCAATCCAGGACAGGTCAGGCCTTTACTAATTCCTCCACAAGCTGCAGTGTCACACTCAACATAATATCCCAGCAATACATTTCTCCTAATCCCTTTTCATCAGGTTCGCTGGCCTTTCTGCTCAATCTAATTGCGACAAAGCCCACATAAGGGCTTTTGTGCCAAAAGAAAGTTCTTTTACGGTTTCAATTAAACGGCTGGACCGGCCCAGCGGAAGCTCTTTGCCGAATGCCAGTGTCCTTCAGACAAAGAATGTCACTGCGCATAATGGATAGAAACACTTAAGCGAGGAAAAAGGAAAGGAGGTGCAGAATGTGGGGGAAAAAAGAAAACCCTCCCAGCTGCTCGCCTCACAATTTAGCTCATTTCAGAGCCAAAGGTTTTGGAGTTTTTTCTTGGCGAAGGAGCACAAAGATTTAAGTAACAATCAAAACTGGCCTGAGGGATTATGAGCTGGAGCAGGCAGTGTGTGTGTGTGTGTGTGTGTGTGTGTGTGTGTGTGTGTGTGTTTTGGAGAATGGAAACAGAGAGAGAGGCTCAGTTAAAGTGAGTTATTTGAAGAAGTGCATCACAGTTTCAGAAAAGGTGAAAGCAGTCAAGGATTTGAGCTTGAAGCTTTTGGGCAACAGCTTATTTAAAGGTTTTCATTGATTTTCATTGTGTTTAATGCTCCAACAAGTCTGTTTTTTTTCTTTGTCAGCAAGGTTTGTCCTTGTCTTCAGCTGCTCACATTAAAGCTGCAGAGATCTGGTTCGTATTTCTAGCAAAGCTTGTAGACAACATGTTAATTTCAGTTTGCAGTAGTTTCTTTTTGGAAGACTGGCTGAATGCTTCTACCAACAGCGGGAAGAACTCTCTTAAAGGCCTTTGCCCGGCCTTCCTCACAGCTCATCCATCCTAAAATATCAAACCACTTTACTCCAGAGCTCCAGAGTCTCCCTTGGTTTCCTCTAAATGTCAGAATTGATCTTAAGATTTTCCTCATGGTCTACGAATCCCTCAGTAGCCTCAGCATGCTGAACCTGTGAGTCAGGTAGATCTCTTGGCTCATCTGGATTAAGTCTCGATACGGTCTTGATACAGCGCAGCTCCTTTTGGCTGCGCAGAGCTCTTCAATAAATTGACAACAGCTGAACATGTTAAAAAAAAAAAAATGTGTCCAAGGCTTGTGATTTCCCACAACACCAACAGCAAGATTGAAACAAATAACAACATGCAATTATCAATCCTATTCATATCGATGTACGTGTAATACCAATGTTCAGTGCCAATGCCCTTTATGTACTGCAGAGAGGCAGAAAACAAGGGTGTGGAGGTCGAGAAGGTGGATGGGTTTCGTCACAATGAAAGAATGAGTGATTACGTCGCAAGTAATAATACAGTGAGGTAAATCTTTCCTCACTGTATTAGAAACGGCTGTGCAGTGTTTTGGTGTCTGATAAGCCTTTAAATATATGGACTGATAACTGGACTTTCTGGATCGTATTTTATTGTCTAACCTGTACCTGAAACACAATGCCACAGCAACCCAAATCCTTGCATTTAAAGATTGCCCTCTAACCCTAACCCCCTTCACCGAGTCTTTTAGCTGCTTAACCCTAACCATACCTTAACCATACTATATTTGCCATAACCATAAGCATTCCCTAATCTTAACCGTGCTGTATAGCTGCCATGCAGAGACATTGTAGGTTATGAGGTTATAAAATGTTGACTTTGAATGTCAAGTTTTTCAGACTCATCTAGTAAAAACGTTCTTGTTTGGCAATACATTTCAGTCCGAGGTAATGCTGAGAGCAGAAAGAAGTCTGGAGTAGGGATTGTATATTTGACATGAATTTTCTACTTTGGTCATCTAATTTTGATTTATTTGTTCTGCCTTGTAGAAACTCAGCAGAATTTCTACAGAAAAACATTTTGCATCATACTGTGTTTTGGAAATGCACCCAACTGTATCCACATAAGCTAATTTGAGCCCCCCAAAACATTTAAATCCAATCTTTTTCTTACAATCCCACAGCATCCAAGCAAAGAACAAGTATGATTTTATCCCTTTCAAATTAATTCTACATTTTATTCAATTGCATTCTGTATTTAGAAATCCAAGAATCTGTTAAGATAATTAAGATTATCTATCAATTCATCTTCCGGCACATTGCTTCTTTGTCCCTGACACCTCTATATTGGTTGTCCAAGCCGACTTCCTCCTCATCTTATCCAGCCTCCCTGAGTCTGCTGTATCAAACCCAGCTGTCTGTCTGTCTGTCTGCAGTTCCATTCGTCACAATATTTTGTTTAGCCGACGCCATTGGAATGATGACTCGCCCTGAAACACGACTATATAGGCGCAACGCTGGGTGAATTCATTTAACAGAGCAACTGAAGAACAATGTATTCTCAAGATGAGGATGATGCTTATCTTATACATTCATTGCAAAAGGATGCCATACGGAATAAATAAATCATGTATGTCTTTTGCAGTTAAAAGTATGTACTGTATTTACCAATGTTTTTATAGCACTATATGTCTAGATGCCACTCTTTATTTGACTGTATTTGTGGTTTTATTCTGTGATTATGTTCAGGTCTTGCCATTCAGGTGTGGCAGCAGGAACGAGCACATTTTGTGTCCTTGTGTCTTTTTAAAGCAATATTTCTATATGGCTGTCTTATTTGCTTTACGTGCAGTGTCCTCTGTGTTCGGTTTATTATGGTCTGTCAAATCCGCCTTAAACAAATTTGCTTTGACTTTTACAAAGAAATATAGGCTCTGAAAGTAGCTGAAAGTCACAATCAAATGCCTTCCACCAGCATAACCTACTCTACTACAGCTCTGTATGGCATTCAGCACATTTAACCTGCTACTCAAGCACTACATTAGTATCCAAGCTTCATAGTGTCCTCACTTTCAGTTTTACTTCCAAATAAAATGGTTTAGATAATCTGAATAACCAATCTGTCTAATTGTCTGACTGCTTATGTTTCTTGTCTGTGGAAGCAAAATAGACCATAATAATTTGGATTTTGTAACCAACTGAGTAGAAAATTGTAAAATTGAACCACTAGACCTACTGAATAATGTTGAAATTGAAATACTGCTACCAATTTATAGTGTTTAAACTGAAATTTCCAGAACTTAATTTTAAGTTTTGCAATGTTTGTTTTCTATCTGAACTTCTCTTTCTTGAATCATGTGACTGATTAAACGTAACCTGATAGGACAGAGGTCTGATTGATTCCATCCAGGCTTGATTGGTTATCTCTGGCAGCCCGAATGTTCATGACTTAATTTATTAGATCTGAAAATGACCAATTCAACCAACTTCTATAAAGTATATACTGTATATATATACAGTATATATGTATATGAATTCAAACCGAATACATTCAGAAAGATGTTTCTGTTTACTTTAATCTATTAAATTGCATTTATTTAGTTAACTTATAAGATTCAAATTCTTACGGCCTTTTTTTGCTTCCATACCTACCCTGCCGAGCTACAGTGTAGCGATGTCCCCATGTTCCCAGATTTCACTTTTGGTGAGTACAGTGCGCTCACACCCAGAGTATATTTACTCAAGTACTATACTTAAGTATAATTTTGAGGTACTTGTACTTTACTTGAGTAGTTTCATTTTATGCTACTTTACACTTCCACTCCACAATGTTTCAGAGGGAAAAATTGTACTTTTTCCTGCACTACATTTATTTGACAGCTACTAGTTACTTTGAAGATCAAGGTTTTACATACAAAATACATATTATTTTAATGTTATGTGAGTATAGTTTATTAAATATGATGAATTGTTATAAATGTAACTACCCAACAGTATAGCATTACTTGGCCTAATTATAAGGGGTCATTAAGTACATTTTGCTGCTAATACTTCTGAACTTTTACTTAAGTATGATTTGGAATGTAAGGCTATTACTTGTAATGGACTAATTCTATCTTGGTATTGCTGTAAAAGACCTGAATACTTCATCCATCACAACTAAATTGTAATAAACTGGAATTATCCTTTTAGCACCAAGACTGCCCACTGTGTGTTGTATAGAAGGCCTCATCCTACGTCAACTTCCCCTGAATAAGTAAAGGTAAAAGGTAGAAAAATCAGTTTAGCTGGCTCGGTTGTTTTCGACAGGGTTTTGACTTCATGGCCAACAGCCAGATTCTCAGTGCAGTGCTGCAGCTTGGCCACAGCTTCTCTAAGTGCAGCCAAAAAAAAACGGGCCATGCCACACCCAGTTAACACTGCTGTCCCTCGGGTCCTCGTCTCCCCACCGCTCCCCCCTCCTTTTGGAGCCGTCCATCCTTCACGCTGCTTTCAGACAGCTGTGCTTACTCTGCACTACACAGACAGGGTGGGACAGAAAGAGACGGGGAGAGAAATAGAGTCTGCCTTCTTCTGGATAAAAGCAAGCTTTTTGTTTCCTAATGGAGCCCTGCCCATTTTATTCAGATCAATCATTCAGATGGTGCCTGACATTGGCATCATTGATTTAACATCATTCATTTTGTAAGGAGGTGGAGGAAAATGATGAGATGAAGGTGGCTGACACTTCTGAGAAATAAGGAGTGCGACAAGGATGCTGCATTCAGCCAAGTCATTCATTATTTTTTTTAAAATAAATATATAAATAAAATGCATGCTCTTCATAATCAGTCTTTTGAATTAAGTTTACCACAATTTTTAAGCTTTTTTCATTGCTTGAGCAGATGTTTTCCCATTTAAAGGTTTTTTTGTGGATCAATTCTGACTCAAAATTCCATCACATGCAGCTCATTTTTTAACTTTGGCAAACTGAAAACAGAGTGAAAACAGACTTGTAGAACTAAAATTGTGTCTATTTCACAGCCGCAGAGTGAAAAATAAATTAAAAAACCACAAAAGAGATTTACAAACCAGCTCGTTCAGCTTTGGCCCTGACTGACTGACTGACAGCAAGGAATATGGGCTGCCGTTTGTGAGGAGACAGACAGAGAGGCGGACGGCCAGATTGAGTCTCGTATTTTCAGCCCCAGAATAAACTCCAGTCTTATCACAGGAGGAGCAGCTGGCTGCATGCCGAGCAGGACAGGTGACAGAGTTGATGCTGACAGCAGCCCGGCCTGCCAATCCAACATCTCTCTGGATTCCCAGGGCGAAAGCAGTTCTAAATAATACACTTACAGACGTCTGAAAGGAGCCGTACAGTTAAAGTCATCATAAAGTCATATGAGTGGAGAATTCAGCTGAGATTGGGTGAGATGCATTTGCAAAATGTTTAAATCAATGCAAAATCTGCAAAACATCAACATGTTTAAGATGTACTGACAGAGCCTGATGTCACGTGAAATTCCTTATTTTACAGCAGTGGAATGTAGCAAGTACTGTACAATTTTGATGTACTTGTACTTTACTTGAATGCTTCTATTTCATGTTCCTTTATGCCTCTACTCCAATTCATATCCTAGGGAAATATTGTACTTTTTACTGCACTATATAATCTGACAATGGCTACTAGTTTCTTTGCTGGTACCGATTTACATTAAACAACATAATATGTTGTGACTGGTTGTTGATCAGTTAGTTGTGATCTGATTATATTATAATCAGCCTATACAATATGACTCACTGTGGCAGATTAAACTACCCAACAGTATAATGTAGTTAAAATGAGCTCCATCTCGACTAAGTACAACAGTAAAATGCATCAATACAATAAGTCAATAATATATTATATAACAGTATAACAATCACATGGGCCATTTGTATCAAATACTTTTATTTGCTTTAAGTACATTTAATAACATTTAGCTGCTAATACGTCTTTACTTTTACTTAAGTAAGATTTTTAATGCATGACTTTACCTTAATGGTGTTTTTAAACTGTTGTACTTAAATTATTGCTCAAACTTACGATGTGAATACTTCCTCCTTCCTACAAAAATAAATTGTGTCATTTTTTGTCACCAAATTTACAGAAATTGTGGATCATATAGACTCAGCCAGGGCAGTTCTTGGGACATTGAACTTTATCCAATTTTAACCAAAATATGTTGAGTTTCATTTGGTCAAATTCAAAAATCAAACAAATTACAGAAAAATGACAGTGGTGAGTAGCAGCAGCAGAGAGAGGTAAAAAGCCCCAAAATCCAACTAGAACCTCTACTCAAGTAGAACATTTAAATAAAAACCTAAACTTAACCTAAAAACACAGAGCCAAAATGTAACTAATCAGCTGTAGTGGTAATAGTCTTCCATATTAAAATAATATATAATATGACAATAATATAAAATCACAATATTCATAACTACTGAGTTTGCATGTCATCAGATTCCTCCTAATGACTGCGATGAAAACTCCACCCGGGGGACTATGTGGACGTTGAGTCGGGCTTGTCTTGTCAAACAACTGTTTCCAAGGTCAAGAATGAACTTAAATTTTTAATATTTTTCACATTTGACAAAAAATAAAATGTAACTGATTGTTACAAAATAGGCATGTGAAAAGAAATGTGAAGAATATGTACAGCCAGTCTCAGTAGCATGAGAACACGTTGACTGTAAGGCTGACACTTCACGTCACCTTGTGCCCTGAGAAATCATATCAGGCATTTTTCACTTTCCAACATTTTCTAGACTAAATGATTAATTGATTTACTGAGAAAATAATGTGCACATTAATTGATCATGAAAATAGTGGTTAGTTGCAGCCCTAGTTGGCTGACAACATATACTGTATGCATGCAAGGCAAAGTCAGTACTTTAACACTCACACAAACAACTAGTATTGACTCCTCAGTCTCCAGGCTGTGTCTCCAGACTGAGTATCTGCAAATCAGCATGGGGACAATCTACATTTACTTTCCAAAGTGAAGATGACAGTATCTCCAGGTCCATCAGGACAGTTGCAGAGCAGCAGGAAGAGTAATTAATGCCTATAAATAGAAGATTTGTGCTTCTTTCTGGGCCAGTAGACAGTCCAAACTAAAACCAGTTTCAGCCCTTACCAGACTATCCGAATGCAAATTCGCGATAGTGATGATTGCATTTTTTTTTTCTCCCAGTAGTTTTCTTTGAGCTCCGTAGAAATATTGACTTTCTTGTTTAAGAAGGCAACTTTTAGTGCTTAATTAGTTCATAAAATCTTGTAGGGTGTGCCAGCCCTGAAGCAGGGTCCCCACGGCAGACCAACAACAGTCTGCTCATTAGAAGAAGCCACTGGTCTGTGTCTGTCGCTCTGCATGGGCTGCTATCAAAGTCTCTGTGGCTTATAGGAAGCTGCAGATGCACTGACTAGCACATACACAACAACATGTACGCTCATGCGCACACACTAAACCTTGCCTCAAAGGATGATATTCTATATTTTTCTTATTGTCAACAAATCTAATGAAAAGACCAAAAACAACAATGAACTGATCCTATTAACAAGTATTGTGTGTGTTTATCCAAACAGGGACATAGGACTGGAGGGGGGGGCTAATAGTCCCCAACAAATGCACTATTTCCTCCTCTTTGAGTAACGTTTACTCAAAAATACAACAACCAGCTGTTTAACAACATGACTGAACCTTTTTTTTAAAAAAATGAAACAATGTACTGAGACCCTTTTTTTTTTTGATTTTTAGATTTTAGGTTTTCCATCATCCCTGTCTCCTAAAAATAACATTTACACACAACTAAATGGTTTTGCAAAAAGCATTTTGGAGAAAACATAATTGCTAAGTTATGTGCTGGTTACGCACAGGGCTTTGACACCAGAGACTGGGGTTTGTGTCTCACATACAGTTAGGCTTTTGGTTAAGGTTAAGGAGAGATCGTAGTTTTGGTTTCATATTTAAAAAGTATACACATCCTGTCTTGTGCCTCAAGTCAACAATATTTAACAAAGACTTGACAATGCAAATCAGATGTATATGAACATAATTTGTATTTGCATTTTCATCTCCATAGACTGTACACAGTGCAAGTATAAAACTGTAAAATAAAGAAAAAACTGTACTTCTATTTCTATTTGATGCTACTTTAGAGTTCTACTCCACTAGATTTCAGAGGAAAATATTGTATTTTTTATTCCCCTACATTTATCTGATAGTTACTTGATAGTTTGTATATTCAGATTTTACACACAAATCATATGATGAGGTTAAACAACCCTACACCATATGAAATCATGTTCAACAGAAATCTCCAAAAGCTCCCAAAAGCTACAGTACCCAGCTGTTAAGAGAAGTTTACTGAGCCTAAAAAATAAAAATAAAAATTCAAATATATTTGTGATGTGTTTTTAAAGATTTGCATCTTCAGCAGGAGCCAGTGGGTTTGGAGCTGAGAGCCACAGACAGGACAGGGAAGTCAGAAAGTATTGATAGACGGACTAATGCATTGTTAATTTTGATCTTTGATTCATTCTGTTTAATGTAATTTATCCTAAAGAACAATGTATTCTCATTTAAATCTTCCTGCCTACAACTTCCATTTCAGGATCTCAGTGCTTGAAGCCCTGTGAGACTTTTACTGCCACCTGTGCCTTCAAGTCAGAGGCACAATATAACAAAGTGGCGTCTCACAGCAATGGCAAGGCGAGGCCGTGGAGTCACTGATAATTACATGATGGGGGAGCTATTGTATAGCAGCTGCAGAGAGAGGAAAAAGAGAGAGCAAAGTGGTGACTCTAGACTGGTTCGCCTTTTAGACTGGATGTTTGGCAGGCGTGGCACACTGCAGCAGCACTGAACCAGCTGGCATCCACAGACAGACAGACAGACAGGAAGAGAGCGTGAGAGAAAGAAAGGGGGGGGGGGTTGCAAGAAGCAAGACAGCTAAGAGACAGATGAAGAGGTGGAGAAAGAATGAGGCAAGGTTAAGATGGATATAAAGAGAGAAAAGAGGGGAAAACAATCATTCTTTGCACACACACACACACACACACACACACACACACTGAGAAGGCTTGAGAAATGTAATATCTCGCTCTGATTGACAGTGCAAAACCTTGCTCTGCAGGGCCGCGCCGTCATCTCTCCTACCTTGCAGGTGATGCTACCCAGCATCCCATTTCTCTCTTTGTGTGTGCAAGCACCAAATTGAGTTGTCATTTGCAGAGCCAGTGGTGCCGAATTACCAGCACCTATTAAATTGGTGCTTTTCCTAATTAGCTTCCATGTGATCTCGGAGGCTTGGTGTCCCAAAATGTGTGTCACTTTTATAATCCTTCCCGCAGAATAATTTAAATCGGAGGTAACTACCTTTAGGCAACGCCGTGGCTGGAGTCATTTCCAGGCCACATTAAATGATAGGATCTGTAATAAGACTGAAATATAGCTTAGCTGATTGAGCCAGGTGAAGGAGAGAGCTCTTGTTATATTAATCCTAATGTGAAAATGATGGAAGAAATATGAAGTCAGATACTGATTAAATGATTAATCCCACTAGGAGCAGCATGTGTGAGTTGCGTAACTAAAATTATATTGATGCATTTATGCAATTACGTAATTCGCTAAATACTTCAAAGGGTGCAAATGCAAATTGAATACAGTGACTCATGGCTACTAAGCAGGTGCACACAAGTAGAGGATTATCAGATTGAATCCAAACCAGAACTCAAAAACTAATTAAAACATTCTCAGACACAAGAGCTTTATCTCTTAGTCTTTATGAACAAGTTTGTTGTATATTTAGAGGAGATTTTGCCAATAAAGTAAGAACTGTTAGGGATAACAGTGAAAGCGCAGGATTATTCGCAGGAATAAAGAGGTTGCTATGGCATTCCTTGAAAGACGTGCAGTGTGGCCGACAGTTTGCTTATTCCTTCTGCTTAACTGAGTAGGATGTCTGCCAAGCTCCTGAGGGACTCTCTCTCTCTCTCTCTCTCTCTCTCTCTCTCTCTCTCTCTCTCTCTCGCTGTGTGTATGTGAGTGTGTGTGTAGAAAAAAGAGAAAGGAAGGAGAGCAGTTCCAGTGGGGCAGGATTTGCTGAATGGACAGGCTGACCGCCAGAGACTTCCTCTGTGCAACTTGACATGCTTTGGCTTTGCACCTCAGCTGGCTGGCAAATTCAATTTTCATACTATATGTGCGAGGACTGGAAGTCCTACAGAGAGGCCACTATGCTATGCAGGTCACAATTCTGGGAAAAAGTAGATCTCCAGAACATATATGTTTGCATCTTGTACATCATACCTTCAGTTGTTAGGGTCAGTTGATAGCAGAAAACTCACCAGGAAAGTCATTAATGTCTGCCATTTGACTTATTGGAAAGGTTTTAGCTTCTACTAATTTCTTGGAAATGTTCAGGGTAATTTGCTGGTATGCAACTGTTACTTCTTAAGACATCTCCTGTGAAGGGCTTTGTAATTTGGTACTAAGTGTTCTGCTGGTACAGTTGGTAAATAGCCACTCATTATGTTTGACTTGTGAGGAAATGATTCGCAGTGGTTGGTAACGTTTACTTTTGAGCCCTTGTCCCCAGTTGAATGCATAATATTATAATTTGTGACCATAATATTTAGAGGCCTGAAGAGGTGAAATTATAATTCAAATGAAAAAAGATTAGAGGAAAGTTTGGAAAAAAATAAACATCATTTTGTGCGCAGAAATATCTTTTCTTTTTTTTGCTTTCATATTCACTTAATCATCATGTGACCCCTCAGGTTTATATTGTGATGCCCCCGGGTTGGGAACCACTGATCTAGTGTTTAGATGGAAAATGGAAGAGCGTAGGTTGGTGGAGTTTATACTGTAAGCAGCCATTGATATCCACGGGGATCCTGCAAAAAAGCTTCTTAATAAATTCTCTTCTTTACAATTCTTTAACTCCAGAAACTCCAGATATTAACCAGTCTGGGGATCTGGACCCACCCAAGGGGTCACAAGCCAAAGAAGTTTGGGACGCAGTGCTTGGACTAACAGGGATCCACTTGATAACCCAAGTCAATATTCATGTGTAAGTGAAGTTTATGCTTCATGATTGTTGAATTGTTTCCATCCATTAGCTAAACCTGCTCATGCTGTCCTGTAATGCACAACTTCACGGGAACATTTTGTAGTTTTGTGCGTTTTCACAAAATCAGACATTAAACAGTTTCCGCACATCTCCTTGAGTCTACCTATGGTGTCTTGTTACTGTTACTTACTGACAATAAAGGGACAATTCCAAATGTCAGAGTAACCCTTAAATAGCTTTCATGCCTTGTTTCAGCTGAGTCATACGAGTTTCCAAGATAAGAAGTCGCCCCACTGCTGCCTCACGCTATCAGCCATGGGGACTCCTAATCAGCAGCGGAAAGCCAGCACTGACTGAACAAACAGGCAGCTTCATGCTTAGAATACAACAGAGAGAGATGTAGAGAGTGACCTTGACCTAACATGCATAAAATTGTGTTGTTTGATGGAAAATGCAAAAAAAATCTAATGGTTCAAGTAAGTCTCAAATTGTTAATATATTAAAAATAAATAGAAATGTGGCTTTGGATTCATTTAAAATGGATTTAATGAATATTTAAATGATTCCATTTGTGGTTAGGATTAAGATTATGTTAATAAATTAATATTGGATTTGTCCACATGTACTCTCCATTACTCTCTTTTCTGCCTCTGTAAAAAGAAACTGCATTTTTTTCCATAAAGAAACTGCCCAAAATGTGCCATGGTTCCTGTAAAGGCTTCACTTCTGAATGAAATTTGAAACAGAGAAAATGAAGAACAAACAAATTTCAATCCAATCAAATCAGTGCAATCAAACCCAAATGAAGCTGACCTTTATCTCCACACTGCTGAGGTAAACAGGCAGCAGAAAGGCAGTAAACAGTTTAATTTGCAGTAATTCCCTACCTCTCAGCTGATTCCAGGGCTGCAGGTAGAAAACTATCTGCTCTCCAAATAAAGGCTGACGGCCGGCCTGCAGGAAGAAAGCAAATGTCAAAGTAAATAATTTGTTTTCCTTTAAGAATAATAATAAAGGGCCAGTGGTGTGTGTTTCACAGGATGGACTGTGACTTCTCTCACACACACTCACACATACATTGTAGCTTTTTTTAATTCAGTGTAATAAATCACTTATGAGTTGTCAGTGAATACACACAGGCATTTGATGCATGTGCTTGTGTTCGTGCATGTGTGTATGCTTGTGGTTGCCTGTACATTCATTTCTGAGGTGTTTGTGTGTGTGTTGTCCCTATAGCCTGCCTGTGTGTGCTGCCTCCCTATCGACTGTGTCTCTCTCCCAGGCGGTGCGGCTGTGATGAGGTCCACTCTGCGGTGATAATAAGCTCATTAATCATGCGGCCCGCAGCTCCCCGTCCATATCCCAACTATGATTATCAACATTGATTGGCTCGGGAGAAAGCAGCCGCTGCCTCTGGACCAATGGAGGCAGAGGTTGTTGGGGTGTAATAGCGGACGAGCGAACGACTATCGATTTAAGCATGAAAGGAGACTTAATGGAATCCAAATGTTTTGCCTTTGAGATGAGACATTTATCAGTGGTACCCGAGGAAACAGGAGGAGATAAATCCACACAGGATGGTCTCAGTGTAGGTTTTGATCTTATTCAGGATATTACACCAGGACATAACTGAAGGACACCTGTGCCTTCAGTTTATATTCAGTTTATAATGGCAACCTTAGAAGGTTATATTGAGTTTAAACATTTCACTTGGGTCTGTCCAAAAATCTAATTTATGCTCCAAAATGTTTAGACTCCAGCACATTTTATTCTGTGAATCCTCACAGTAACTCAGTAAGCTGAGTTTTATATTATGGAGCTTGCTTCAAAATTAAATTAATTAAAATAAAATAAACAGATTAAAGTCTTCTGTTTAAAGCCACAGCCTTCAAAGCAAGGGAGAGAACAGAAATATTCACGGAGGGACATGTAAGGGCTATGCACAGTATAAGGTTAATAATGTTCTTTTTTAAAATGTCATTTTCTTAATTATTTGTGTTCTCTGTAACGATCATCTCTTGCCCCACACATGACACACATAGCGCAACATACACACCACGTACACACACCGCCAACATTGAGCTTGCATGTTATGAATTCATACCCTCACTTTACTACCGTTATATTGCGTTGATTTCATAAACTGTTTTGCTTTTTTGTCTTATTATCTGTATGTTCTGTCCTATCTAACATTGTTTTAAGTCTACAGTATGTCTTGTGTTTATTATGTCATATTGCATCACTAAAAAAATACACATTACACATTATGAAAGCACGGATTACAGTCATTCTGCTGTATGACAAAATATCTAATATGTTTGTAAATAGGTTGCAATAATTGAAATAGCCAAACAAGAGCTGCCACAGTTACATCATTTGAAATTAGATTACCAACATTAACAAACTGAAAACAATATTCAAATGAGGCAACGGCAAAAGAATGGCTATTTAAATGCATAGGATTAGAATGTAATTACATATTAGTCTACTGTTTCTATATATTTTGCTTTAATTAAAATATTTATAATACATTTGGCTTAAAACCTACAAGGAACGACCTCGGTTTTCCACATTGTCAGCCAGTCAGTGATAGTGACATGTTGTCCCCAAAGTCATACACAGATCATCTGACTCATCACACACACACACAAACACACACACACACACACACATACACACTAATTATTGTATTTATGAAAAGGAAATACACACATACACAGGGAACATTTTACACAGGCTTTACACATTATTAACGACATATACAGAATTTCTATATAATGTAATACCTGAAAAAGCTTCCATAATATTTAAACAGTTAAAGGGTCAGGTCACCCAAATTACAAATGTTAAATCTGGTTTTAGTTTGAGATGTTCTGTCTCTGAGATTTCGGTCAATGGAATTTAGTTTGTGGTTTTCACAGCATTAAAAAATGACATTTAACAAACTTGTCATTCCAAAAACAATATCCCTGTTAACATGGATAATCCACAGTTTTCACTGGAACTAATTTCTACCAAAATATAAAATAGTGTATCTTGATGTCTAAAACCTGGACGAATAAAGTTAAGTGAGAAAATATGTTTGTTCATAATTTGGGTGAACCGACTATTATAGTTCATAGATTGAATCAGTGACTTTCACAAAGGCTAATATGTAGCACTCTGAGGTCCATTATGTTCAAATGTATCTTTGGAGAAAGCTGTACTTTGTGTTGCAACAATTCCTCACCTCCTCCACAAGAAATGAGGATATGGAATTAGGGCAGCCTAAAAACGAGATTGGAATAGAAAGATGAGTGCCGAGGCTCCAGGGTCTGGTCAAAATTACCTCAGTCTGCTCCTCAAATGAAAGCAAATGTGTCCTCACAGTTCTGCTAAAAGCACTAGACAGAGGCTGCTCGCTGACACACAAACGCACACGCACACACCTTGAACAGTACATTAGCACAGTGCATTAGCCTTCAACCACATCACTTTGAAGTGACAGGAGCATTTGAGCATTGACTCACAAACTAGTTACCACTCGATCTGGGCATCACACACATTCTTTTATGAAGAATAGCTGAAAAGATTGATTTTTGTTCTTCTTTCCTGAGGTGATTTGAACTGTGTGAGAATCTGAGGATCTCGACAGAAATCGTTCAAGTCTTTAGAAAAGTGACAAACAAGGGCCTGTATGTCTTATAAAGCCCCCGAGTGGCTGTTCAAAGCCCTCTGATTTCAAGTTTCTGTTGGGATCAAGAGGCTTTCCAGACAGCCATTTATGCTGATGTTCTCCATGTAATCGCGCACCTGGTTCACTTCGCCTCACCCTCCAGCCTCCCACGAGACCCACGGCTCGACCAAACAGGGCGAAAACCATCAGAGAAGTAGAATTAAGGAGACAAAGCAGGAGAGGAGGACTCGCTAAGACCACACATATAAATCCTCTCTCTTTCTTGCAAGCCTGCGCACACACACACACACATACACATACACAAACTGATAAAACCCACTAGCAAACTCTGTCACTCAATTAATGTCTCGTTTTATCTGGTTTTAACATACCTGCCATCCTCAGCTGGAATTAAAGCCTCACCGCCCCCCCAAACACACACACACACACACACACACACACACACACACACACTTTTTTTTCCCTCTATAAGTAGCTAAGCACAGTGTGTGGGATTAGGCGCTGTGGTAATAACTTCCATATTGAAAAATGCAAGATTGGGCTACCTCATGTTCACAAAGACTTTTTATAAATAGAACTGCTTTACACTCTGTACATACCTCCAGACTTAAACCATGTCTGTCTTTTTTAGTTTTATTTTCAGTTTTATCATGTTAAATTATCAGCATGCTACTTTCATCTGTAATTTTTCTGCTCCAGAGTTGTTTTGGATTGCACGATGCCCAGCAGGGCTAATGCCATGAACTGTCTTGTACAGTGTTTTCTACAGTGATTTGCAGTTCAAAAGGCAGATTGGAAACTGCTGACATTCCGGTGGCAGATATTGCTCTCTTGCCTGCCAGCGCCCTAAATCCCCTGTTGCGAGTAGTGCGGTGTGAAATCCATTTACTACAGATTCCTGCAGAAAGCTTGTCATCTCAATGAAAAGATCCCCCTGAAATATGGAAGAAGCCTTTACTGTACATGTAAAAAAAAAGTACGATATTTTTCTCTCGCCATATTTATCTCCCTCTTTGTCTGTCTGTTTCTTTGTTTCTTCAACTGAGAAAGAAGTGTCTCTTGGCGGTAAACAAAGATGGGGTTAATCTTTCATAAAAGGCGTCAGGAGACTTTATACAGTCCTGGTCCCTGAGGCATGGGAACACTAACAGGCATAAGTGAGGATTTATCATTTCTTTTATTTATATAGCTGCTGGTGCACTCAGGCCCTGGCAATGCACCCAGCATTTAACCTATGACTGATCTGATCAAAAACACACACTGATGCATCAATCACATTCGTCTCTGGTTATTACTCTGGTCTCATCGTTACCAAATTCTGCCCAAATTCTGACTTTTGCATTGTGCAGGGTTGTAAACTCCACCATATGCTGCATTTACTCTGAATCTATACATATCAAACCTTCCTTTTTTCTGCTCACAGCAGATGCTCCGGCTCTGGTTTCTGAATACAAAACTGGAAACAAAAAAATTGATCGCTGAAAACCGTGCATTCAGCCTAACGACTCATGTCGTGTCTCTACAAGAATCCCGGAGACAGTCAAGTCACATCGCCTCAGGAGGAGCGGTCTCACAGTGAGCTGATGTGCTCTCTAAAGTCAATACTATGTCTTTTGTCTGAGGAGAAACAAAGGTCTCATACAGCTGCTCTTGAAAGCAGCCTTATCATAAGTAATGTCATTAGAGTCTATAAATTGTCTTTTTAATCAGAAACATAATTGACAAATTTGCTATTTAACCAAAAGCATTGTTTGATGATCAGCATGAAGCCTAGTTTAAGCCAATCAGAAGTGGTCCTGATGAGAATGTGTGCGCCGTGCCTCTGCTCTCCCTTGTGCGTGGCTATATGTCAAACAAAGGGCCGCTACGCCTGCCTGCTTACCGTCCATACACCCGGGCTGGGGGAGGGAGGACAGAGTTGTGGTCTATGTGTCTATGGGGGGGGGGGGGGGGGGNGGCATGTGAAAATACTCTACACTGACTCTCACCTCCTCCTCCTTTCTCCATCATCCTTTGTGCTCTTTCATTCCTCTGTCCTTTTCCTTAATTTACCTCATCGCCACGACCATTTACCTTTATCCCCCTTCTCATTCCAATTCTGCGCCCCCCCCCTCCTCTTCCTGCTCTTCCTCTGTCCCTCAGATGTCATCCAACACACACCCAGGAGCTAATATTAGCCTGCAACAAATTAGAATGGAAAGTTTACCGCCCATTACAGCTCCTTTTGTGGGGAACAATCTTTGATATGTAAATGCTGCGCCGCTGTGTAGGATGCATGCATATGAACTACATTTGATTCTGTACACCTCTGTGTGTGTGTGTGTGTGTGTGTGTGTCTGTGAGAATGTGGGAAGACAATGAAAAATGGAGGGTGTATCCTCAGGGAACCCTGTCGTAAACCGTTTGAACAAATTGGGACTGAGTGCATGTTATCTCTAAGGGTTTGTCGCAGCCCACAGCCAATGTACACACACATGAAACTGACACATGACAAATGGTAGGTGTGGATGATGGAGTTACTATGAGCCAATAAGCTCTTTAATGTATTCAAACCCGCTTAGCCACACTAAGTACCTAAGTGCGCAAAGTAGAGAAAGGTTAGCGGGCGCTAACAGTAAGTCAGGCGATGGGAACAAAGAAATACGAGCGTACAGTTAACATTCATTGCTTTGATAGTTAGAATTCAAATATCCAAGCGTAAAGAGACAGTAGAAGAAGAAATCTAAATGTTGAAAATTTTTAATAAATCCATACCATGGTCAAATTCAGCCAATCACTAAAGGAATCCAGAAATACAAAGACAAAGAAAAAGAAAAGGGCTTACCTTTCAGTTCCACAGCCACATGTGAGAGTCCACTGCTTTTCACACACTTAGTCATCACACATGCGCTCCCATGCGCTCACACACACCGTGTGCGAGGAAGGAGAAACGAGAACCCATCATTGTTCTCATAACCCCTCCCACACAGATGCGAAGCTCTGTCTGGATGGAAACATGTAGGAGTAGCACTCTCTCTCTCCCTCACACACACACACACACACACACACACACACACACACACACACACGCACACACGCTCTAACACACACATATTCTCACAGTGTCTGGCTAAAAAACATGCAGCATCAACAGTCTACTTTGTTGCAGCCTCCCTCCTCTCCAGAAATTCCAACACACACGTTCACGCACATACACACTCACCCTCCCCACTCCTATATGCTTACAGCACACAGCACACAAAGACTCCCACTCACAGACCGTGTGATCATGTGATGTGTGTGATGCGCGACGCATGCATGCATGTGAGAGCATGTGGTGTCTTTCCACTGCCTGTTCCTTCTCAGCTAGTTTGTTATTTTAGACTGCGTGCGTTTGTGCACCATGCTGTGATTATGTATGATGTGTGTTTTTCATCCGTGCATGTAGGCATCACTACACACTATAATAATGCCCGAGCTCCGTGGCCGTGTGTGTATATTCACACATCTGTGAGTGTGCGTGTTTTTTGCCAAAGGGGTTAGGTGTTAGGATAAACAAACAGGCACCTTTACAACCCCTCGTTCTGCACGGCCATCGGGGAGGAAACAGCTCTCACGTCCATTCTATTAGTCCCGAGGGGCAGTATGGCTACATGTACTTACCCCCTCTGCATTATTGATGGCTGGTAATGGTGCCATTACAACAGGATAGCAAGCTGGTGGATGTTTTAACACAGGGCTGATGAGGACACGTGAAGAATCAAAGTCCAGTGGGCCAGGCTTGGCCAATTTCTGCTCTTTAAAAAGGGAGGGAGGTGTTTTAACAGGAAACGAAGGATACTATAAGGTCCAGTATGGCTTTGGCCCACCAAAGCTGCCACAAAGCAGGCTACATTCTACTGATTACTCCATTATACAAGAGAGGAGGCTGATAAATGTTTTAGTACGGCAATATAGAGGCATATGATAAGTTGTGCTGGTCTGAACCAGGCTGGTCTGGGTTATTTTCTGCTGACTGTAGGTGTTTGAGTCCAGCCAACTCGCTAACTTAGCTGTCTGTATTTTCTGACTGTGCAGACTTGGTGTAAATCTTATAGTAGCACGGACGGATGTAAATCTCAAAAACAGTGGACTGCTACCTTTTAGTGTGTGATGGCGAAAATGTAAGTGTGTGTTTGTGTGTGTGTGTGTGACAAAAAGCCTAGTTTTGGTCTCGTTTAGTCCTGCATACCTGCTGTGTCTGTACAGGGGGGAAAGGAGCGACGCTGCTGTAAAAGCAGGAAAGGTTGTGAGGTCAGGATTCTGTCGAAGCAACATTTACAATCTGTCCAACTAATTAAGAATATAAACACACACAAGTGGTGTGCATGCATGGACACTCTACACATACACACCACATACATAGTGCATTGCCTTTTTAGGATCTTCTTTACCATTTTTACACATTTGTTTGATATACTCATATTATTTTCATTTGCAATGCAAAAATGCATTGAGAGCAGTCTTTAACATAATAAACATGACTAATTCTGACTAATTCTAGTTACACTGTTTTAATATAGTTTTTCAATTATAAGACTAAATTAATTAAACTTCCATCTGATATGCGTTCATATGAACTTTTCCGTAATAGTTTTATTAAATAATGTGTAATAAAATAAAATAAAAGGGTTACAAATTAAGTCACATTTGCAATAATTAACACCACAATGAAACTGAAATTTAAATAATTTTACAACATGTTTCAGTGTTGGCTAAAGCAATTTGCTCAACAAAAGTCAGAGTACCGACATAATAAAAACACTCATTAAAAACCTAATTACATTTGTTGGTAACTGTCTTTGTTATCGACTCTGTGATGGAGAACAAAGGATTTTCAACGTCCTTAGTGTGACACGACACACACATGCATGAATGAACATACACACACATGCATGAACAAGTGACACATAGTCTGATGTGTGTGTTGCTGGTGAAGGGTAATTATTTGCCATTTGAATAGGATATGCACCATTTCTTATTCGTTATTTTATTGCACTTTTACAGTAATTTGACTTATATTTAATGCAGCAGGGTGGTAAAATAGTATTAAAGGCTGCATTAAGCATTATACTGTCATCACCCTTGCTTCTGCCACCCTCAACTATTGCTGAACTGTATTGAAAAAAACAAACACTTTTTGACTTCTTATTTTTGCCATACTTACTTATAATTCATTTATATTTAAAATAATAGCCCAGTCGCTTTTTTATGTATATGAGTTTTGTCATATTGCCTTTGTCTTTATAGGCCAGACTCTGAACAACTGGCAAAATTGTACATTTATCTGGTATTTATTTATAAAACTGTCACTCATGGGGGATTATGCAAAAAGTCAATTCAGGAAGTTCATTCAGGGTTTGTATGCACGGTTATCTCTGAAATGGTCATGTGACAGTGGCTAAAGACAAGAACGAGTTTAATGGTAAGGAAATGGCGTGCTCAGTATTTCAGCGCAGATATTTTGACCTACAGTCAGCCAATTTTTGACTAATTCAAACGGACCATAGTTATAGTAAAGAGTAAATATTGGCATTTCAGAATATGTATTCCACTAACGCCTTTCACTATTTACACATCATATGAAATAGACTAGGAATGCATTTTATGAGGCTGCAAAGACCTCAATTCAAAAAGCCTATATATACAGTATATATAGTGTATATATACATATATAATTAGGCTGTATAATTATTAATAATAATTGAGACTGTCACTAAATGCCTGTGACTTCTTTCGCTCAGTAATTTCAGTGTTGACAAAAACATGTTGCTGTGTTGTAAGGTTTTCTCAGTGAAGCCACACCCAAGGGCCCTTACTCATGCACACTATACGGATACTACTCTCCTTCAATGGCCAGCTCACACACAGCCACAGGGTCAGTGGCCATCGCTCCTAACTTAAGAACCAGCTCCGTGTGTGATGGTACTCCTGCATCCTCACATTGATCTCTTCAGAGAGAAACCGCAGCCCGGCTAACGCGGCTGGCGCCTCGCACCCTCTCGGAGACAGGGAAGGATGACCAAGCATTCAGCAAGAAAACCAGATTGAATTACTCCTGATCAAATCAATGAAAACAAATTTAATTTGGGGTGTCTATTTTTTGTGAAACGCCTGCTTTGATATCAGCCTTTTTTGTAAAGTAACACTTTTTTAAACATTTTTAAATTCACATACTTGCTTTCACACACTAAGCAGATCTCGACGACTAAGCAGCAGAATGAGATGAACTATTTAAAGATATTCTAACGTTCTACAGTGCAAGTTTGTATGTGTTGATAATGATTCACATCCGAGGGGTGTTTGTTGCATTACACGGTTGCATACAGTAACTGCTTTGTGCATATAAATATTCACATTATCACACACTTGCTGGCATGTAAGAGCGCAGAGGCTTCAGGGCATGAAAACAGGCCAAATACACAAACTCATATCCTATCAGTGTCAACGCTTTGGGCAATTATTAGCACATAAAAGAAGCTGTTAAATGAAGGAGGGGGAAATGTACTGATCAACAATAAGATAAAGGCTGGAAAGAAAACAAGAGAAGAGAGAAAATATGTGGGGCTGAGGTGGAGGGGGGCTGGTGGTGCATGTACTGTACTTGCTCGCTCCTGGCTCTAATGAGCTACCCAACTCCCTGTAATGGCAACACACACAAACACACACTTCCTCCTGTCTGTGCCATTTAACGCAAATGAGGAGATTTTAAACACAATAAAAGATGAAAATGATTTTGATACATGTTTCACTGTATTTCACTTTCCCAGATGCAATTTAGCACAGCTTGGATTCAAAAAATTAAAAGAGATAAGGAAAATTTAAACCTTTTCCTCTGATAATTTAGTTTAGTTATGGATTGTGAACAGAGCTATGTTGATGCTTATCGTTATTACTACAATAAACACCAGCAGAAAGCTTCCTGTTAGAGCGCAAACCTCAGACATGGTAAGAAAACATTTTGACAAAATGAGCAATGACTCCGCCTTTTGTCTTGCTATGCATTTTCACCAGTATGGCTTTGTCTTATGATGTTGAATTTCTTTTTTTTTTAATGTGTAGCAGCCACTTAGAGAAAAATAAGTGATTAACAGACTTCAGAACAGAATTCCACAGAGGAAGAAAAAAAGCCGCTGCAGGTAGAAAATGAGCATAATGGTTTCTTCAGACCAGGTGAGCCCCGTCCACAGGGGTCCCCACCCGCTCAGCTCCATCACCACCACATCCACAATCTCCATGACAACCACTTACCATGACGACCCCCCTCACCATGACGACCTCTGTCACCCTGCTGCCCTCCTGAGGCCTGTAACGGAGCTAATATGGCTTCTGTGGAGCGCCCGTGAGACTGAGACCACCACCCTCTTCTCCTCCTCTCCTCTTCTTTCCTGTAATTCCTCCGCCTCAGGGGGTTAAAGCAACTAAATCTGAGGAAGTGCCTAATATTCCGACAATAAAACCCACTCTATCCTCATGGTTCTAGCGGGTGAAGCGGCCCTTCGCCGTAGCTTCTCTCTGTTGTAGCCCGGAGAAAATTCAACACCAGACTCTTCCGGCTTAGAGGCTGCTAGAAAATAGCTCGAATTTGCTTGGTTATTTTGTGGTTGAGCTGTTTGTGCGCAGAAATGAGAGGACGATTGTGTGCTACAGGAATGTGTGCACACTTAAGTGTGTATTCCAGTAGAAGTACAACCCAAACACTCACATGGACACACACACAGCTTCTTAAAGCATCTCTTTGTCTCACAGGGTTGTATAATGATTCCATGACTGTCAGACATCATATGAAATTGATTCCACACAGCCAATGCTCCCCTCTCCCTCTCTACGCCATTATCCGTATCCCCTGACGACTGCGCTCCTGATCAGTCTCTCTCATCTCTCATTATCTTATAAAAAGGCCCACCTCGTACTATCCTGGGCCGACAAAGAGAAAGAGAAGTACGGAGAGAAATGCAGGATGTAAAAGTGCAGAAAACATTGTCAGGACCACTTTTGGAGACAGGGTCCAGCTATGAATGCGATCCCTTTCAGGTCTTCCTTCTTTAAAAGCACCGTGTACTTTTTGACCTGTGGGTTTGGCCAGATCAGACCAGCTCTGCTCACCAGTGAAAAACCAATCATCCGCGGAAGTATATTTTTTCTACACCACAGATTGTGTCGACTATGTGTGAAATTTAGCCTCTAGGCCTCGCAGACAGGGTGTAGTAGACATACATTAAGAGGCTGTAGTGTGTAAATGCATGAATGAGTGTGTGTGAAATGGTGAATGTGTGTGTATCAGATGTACGTGAATGTGTAGCAGAATAGTGTGTGACTTACCCCCGGCAGTCCCTGAGGGTTGAACATGCTCTGACAGCACTGATGCTTCTCAGCGTCCTGCTCCTCTGAAAGCTTTCATCTACAGTATGTTCGCTGTCCCTCAAAACTCCCTCTTTTTTTCCCCAGACACACTCTCTCTTTCTATCTCCATCTCCTGTCTTCCTATACGGTCTCCATCCTCCCCTCTTCTGTCTTTCTCCTTCTACCCCTCTCTTCTTTCATTTCCTTCTCCTTCTGTGTTTCTTCTTTTCTTACTCTCTTACTTCTCTTGCTCTGCATCTCCTACTCTTTTTTTTTCCCACTTTCTTTCTTCTCCACTCATCCCTCCCTCTCTCATCCTTTTCTTCTCCTCCTCTCTGTCGCCCTCACCAGCACGCCAGGAGCTTGGTGTCGCTGTCTCTCGGCTGGCACAGAGAACAGGCGGACACATGGGAGGGCTGTTTTGTAATCCAGCAGGTCATACCACCCTGGCACAGGAAAGGGGGTGGGGTGGGGGGTGGGGGCTGATAGGATGCAAGGAGGGAGGGGAGGGGAGGGGGAGGGAGGACTGAGCAGGGCTATACTCCTACCTT
>LKNJ01003275.1:128183-140388 GCA_002120245.1 Maccullochella peelii | reverse complement strand
CAACCTATACCTTTGCTGCATCCCTCTGTCTGCGAGCTGATGGTCTCTCCCTTTTTTCCCACCGACGACGGGAGGTCTCGCCTCGCTACATCCTCTCTGCGCGTTGAGGTTTCAGGAATGGAGCAGGGACGAGGAGGAAGGAAGGGAGGACGGAAGAGAGAGAATGGGAGTGGGAGGAAGTGTGGGAATGAAAGGAGGGGTGAGAGAGGAGAGGAAAGGAAAGGAGAGGGATGGGAATAAAAGGAAAAGATGAATAGAGGATGGGTATGGGGGAGGGATGCCTCGAAGGGTTGTAGACTGAATCAATGAAGCGTCTTAGCTCAGGAATAAAATGTATGATAAAAATGAACAAAGAGCCCAGTCATGAATTTGTGATGTTGTATACTTAAGGTTACAACCCAGCTGCACAGCTGCCACCACTGATTGTGTGTGAGAGTGTGTCTAAGACAGGCAGACTGGCAGAGGCAGACAGAAAGCTGGGGAGAGACAGGAAAAGATGGAGGTTAGGTCTCAGGGTGACTGACCGGCTGTCTGCCTCGCTGCGAGCTGTCATCTCTCCCACAGATGGTCAAATTACTGTCCATTCATCCTCACTTTCCCCTCAGTCAGCTCAAGAACATGTTATTCCTAACAGTCAGAATGTATGAGAGGTTTTCCCAACCCTACTGCCATACACGCAGAATGCTGATATTGGACGATTCTGCAACACCCTGGACTGCTTAATAGCAACTTCTTGTAATGTTGAGTTGTGCAAGGCAACTATGGTATGGCTAAGCTTAGGGAAAAACAAATAAACTACACTCAAAATAATCAACTAAGGCATTTGTTTGATTTGAAAACTAGAAATATGTTTGCCTTAAATGAATTTATTATGTTTATGTTCATTAAATGATTCATTCTTGTTTGTTGTACGTAAATCAAAGAATATTCTGATGAATTAAATTCATTTATATTGATCCAATGAGAATGAGGTACCTCAAAACAATGACTCTGATATTGTTAGCTTTTGTCCATGTGCCAAGTTTCTACGAGTAGGAGTGGGACGTTTCATGGATGTAAACCTAACGAACACATGCAAGAGTACTTTAACCTACTCGTTTGGCATCCTTGATATTAAGGGTGAGTAATGAATATATATCCACATGAATATATTTAGTTCAATAGGATGAGTGATTAATAGTTTGCACACTTTTGAGAACATTTCACACTTGGCTTTAGCTAAACTTTGGGTACATTATCTCTAAAATTAGCATTTTTTCATATGGTCAGCGACGATTCCACACATCATTATTTATATCCACTTCCAATGGTCAATAGGTGCGTTTCCATCCACCTGTTTTTACACGCATTTTCAATTTGCGCATAAAGAAACCTGAGTGGAAACGCTGAACGTCAAAAAAATGCAAAAACGTTTTTACGCTTGGCTGAGGTGGAAAAGTTGGTTTATCGATTAAAGCAAAATCCAACAAAGTGCTATGGAAACAGACTTAGCGAATGAATTATGATGTGACAGCAGACAAAAACATCAGATCTGTTTGGAGCAATAAAGAAACGTAATGTAACGTTCCTAAAATTAATACATGAAGCAAACATAAATGCCATATTTTCATTGTGTTTTCTGCATTGTTTATCAGGGTTTGAGGTTTGACTGGCGCTCATTTAATTACGACTTGTTGTGCCCGCTTCTTCTGCAACGGTTTAATGGCACCCGACTGGAAAATTAGCACCAGTGGCTGTTTGTATTGAACCAACTCCTAACAATCTCATAACAGTAGTTGATGGAAACACACATTTCTTTTGCAGATTTTCTCAAAATTCGGTTATAATCTGCATTTGGATGGAAAACTAGCCAGTGGCAGCACAGGAAGTAGTGTGTCCTTTATGTAGAGAGGGTGTGGAGGTTGGGATGGTGGATGTGGCACATCTGATTTTCATGCAGGAGATAGGAATCTGCGACCTGTCACAGACCTTCAATCTACTTCAATCCTTTGAATGAACGTCCTGATACTTACAACTTGGGATTTGCTACTGGAGATGTGGACAAGGTGTTCCGACAGGCTGAGGCGTGCGGTCAAAGTTGGCAGATAATTATTGGTATATTAAATGCACACTAATGACAAATAAATCCTTGAATCTCGAACTTCCATTTTTTTATTTACCGGAGCCATAATCTTTTCCTAATGCTTGACTCTTGAGGAAGTGTTTTAACTGTAGTTTATTTGCTTTAACCACAATATTTCCTCTACTTAGTAGTTGCCATGCTTGGATTGTAGTAAGTGAGAATTTGAAAGATGTTGGCACTGGACATAAAAAAACGTAATTTAATGTTTTCTGTGGCTATGTAGTATTGTCCAATATTGATATTTTTGTCTGGTGATAGGGTTAATGTTTAAGGCATGGTTAAGGTTAGGCAACTAAAATGCTTGGATATGGTTAGGGAAAGACTGTGTTGTCCAGTGGCCTCACTTGGAGGTGGAGGGAAAAGCCTGCTACATAGGGGGGGTTATTCAAATGGTATAATGGTGCACACTTTAGGACAGTCTCTCCTCTAAGGCCTTCAAAGTGTAGTAGTGTGTGAAGACATAAAAAAAGAAAGCTTGAGAGAAAAGTTCAAATCCTGGCCTCTTTCTCACCTCTGCACACCTGGCCAACCACTGTGTAAAGTGGACGCGATTGTCGGATTGACAACAGTTTCGAAAAGTTACAAAAGTGACCAGCCACAGCCGCAGACGAGACGAGAGGTAGGGGGGGAGGGTTTCAGTTGTTGTCTGACGATCCACAATTTGTTTTAGGCACCTTTACCTTTCATTGATCTCTAATTTTGGACAGGTTTATGTTCTGAGCTGTAAAACTTCATTCAGGCAAACCTGAATACAATGACTAAATATGGACACAAAATGTGCACTTAATACTGCTTTACAAGAGTGCTTTTAACCATTAAACAGAGATTCAATGTCATAGATATTTTCATACATTCTACAATTTTTAGAATTCTAACAATCTTCTTGGTTTTTTCTCGACCTGTTACACAATTTGCTCAGTGGTTTTAGTCTTCTTCTCTACATAATTCAGATTTATGATTGTTTTGCATTAATAAAGTGCTTAATGCTGCTTTTTATACTTCTTTGAAAAACTTACACTGTTGTAATTTCATGCATGTTCTATATACTATATGGCAGCAGGGAGAATGGGCTCATATCCAACTGAGCTACACCGAACTGTCCATGCTAATACATGTAAGCACATTTTAATCTGTGTAATTGACTGAGCTTTACCTATATGTTAACAGTAGGCTGCTTCTATTCTAAATGCTGGAGTTGGATATGCTAATGTGACTTTGTCAATGTGTGCATGTGAATGCGTGTTTGAAAGAGTGAAGTTAGTGTGATTGAATGAATAACCACTGAACCATGAAGGAAGGTGAGCCAGAGGTGTGTGTGTGTGTGTGTGTGTGTGTGTAAGAAGTCTTAAGCAGCAGCTGCAGCAGTCCTGCTTTCTTCAGCTGGTTTGAACTGTCTGCCTGGTGTTCATCTCGTCTCAAAATGAAGAGCAGACAAAATAAATGGATCGACAGAAATACAACATAATACATTATACACAGATTTATAATGACAATCTACGTATGTTTCCACTTTTATTACCTTCAATAATTGAAAAACTAAGAAACATATTTCTGTGCCATTTAAACTTTGGATTTGTTCCAAGACACTAATATAGTGTGAAGACACAAAATACAATATATTAGATTAGATTACATTAGATTAGAATAGAATAGAATTCCTCTATTGTCATTTCACAGTACAATGACATTGAGTAGCAATCCTGACGAAGCATTCACACATATCAAACAGCAATTAAATATACAAAAAAAGTTCAAACTAGACTAATTTAAGGTGCTAAGTATACAAATAAATAGATATTGCAGTTCTAGATATTGCACATTTGATGAATTGCAGTGGCAATTGTACATAATTAGGAATATATACATACAAAGGTGCAGCTGGAATGTAGACGTCTGTGCAGTGTTGTGTACAGTAAGTAAAGTAAATGTAACTTTAAGTATTGTAGTGCTGATAGTCATAGTGTTTGGCAGTGTTCAGTTGTTGTATGGCTCTGGGGTAGAAGTCTGTTTGTTCGCGTCACATACTAGAAAAATAATTCTATGCATCACATGTATATCTTTTTTCTACTCTATTTCTTTTCAGTGACTAATCCCTCATTACTACTGATACATTTTAGATAATAATTTCATCATAACTCATATTTTTCTCAGTGGCATTAAGATGTCAAATGGCAGTCAAGGAACTGGCAGTAACTACGTGCATTACTGTTTGAAAAATAGAAAGTGAAAGCATACATGCAGTTACCATCCTTTTGTGGTGGATGAAAGCTGCGAATGAGAGAAAAAGCTGTTGCAGTTTGAACTGATCGACCCATCTCATTGGAGCAGATGAGTGAAGGTTTTCTTTTCAGTGCTTCTATTAAACTGCACTGCAGTTTTATTTTTTTACCTAAGGCATATCACTCATCGCTCCTATGTGCCACATATGGATTGATGCAAATTCACAGCTATTGTTGAAGTAGGTTAGCTATGCCCTTGAGATTAGGTATTGATTACCTTTCTACCATGGGCTGTCACAATGGACTGTGAAATTAGTGCTGCCTACACATCATGAAGTTCATCCGCAGACTGACTGATCATGAACACACTTTAATATTCCCCTAACTCAGTCACAGAAATTTGGAAAATTTGTTGAAATGATCCACATCACATTCCGTTAAGATGAAACAAAGATTTGATTTGGTTTATATTATCTTTGTGTAAGGAATTATGAAATTGCGAGCCGGTATGTTGTGCTACTGCCTGGACTGACTATATAACTTATAAAGAATAATATAAGGTATTTTTACCCCATTAGCGTTATATGCCATGTGTCCCTTTACAATGTTCAACATTTAGGGGGACCCATTGTGCTGTTAATTGGATTCCACTCAGAAAGTGGAAGCTTGTTAGCCTGATTTGCTAAAGTTAGCATTGATTCCCAGGAAACGTTAATTTTCGTGCATGTTTTTTTTCTTAGCCATTAGCTGCTCATGCACACTCAGAGCATGCATTGCAGAGAGAAAGGAGGGTGCGTTTGTTTGCGCTAGCTAGCATTAGCTATCTTTCTCTTGTAGGTCCAGATGTGGTGATGGCAGATAACCATCAAAGATTAATTTCAATTTTATTTGGATTTAAAAATGTGACATCTTGTCCACTCTTATGACACAAAGTGTCACACAAAAGCAGACAAAGGTTTGCTAGTGGCTCCTCTCCTGTTTTGAAGAGGGGACTTAAAGGTATAATATGTAACATTTCTGCATTAAAATGTCTAAAAACGATTAGACCTATGTTATTTGACCTATGTTACCATATCCCAAATGTTTCCAACAATGTTCAAACCCAGAGAAATCCATCATTTTATTCAAGGTAACAGTCATTTTGTCGCCTGTCAATGGCGTCATATCCCCTTTATACCCCCTTTAGTTGCTATAACTTCCGGGGAAACACAGGAAACACCAGACGATACGTCAGAGAGTGAGGAAGGAAGGAATACTACATCACATAATTATACTCTTAAGAGTGATACAGTGTTTTTTCTGCCACACACATTTTTGCCTGAGTCACGGCCTGTTCTCTTTATACATCCATGGTCACGTCAGATAGATTGTCATCTGCAGTGGTGGTTGTTTAACTATGAAGACAACAACTCCCATGATCCCGTGCTACCTCACGACATCATCAAACTATGTCCTTTGTCATTGTTTTGAATGAGAGACCCCTAGCGGCAGAAATTACATAGGCTCCTGAGCAAGTTCAAAAAGAGTAACAGATGAAAGATTAAAAAAGAAAATCTCAATGCAAAACATGATTCAATGCAACTGAAGTTGAAGAGGCTCTGAGAAGGGGGCGACAAGAGAGAGAAAGAGAGCTTCTCTCCCTCTGTCTCTATCAATACATGCATTTAGTACACAACCATCAACAAAGATTTTCTTCTATGTGTTCTCACTGAATATATACTGTAAATTTGAGGTGCAATTTTAAAAATCACAATCAGTTTTGTATAGCGTATTATCAGTATTTAAGTTTATTACAAAGCAGTGGAATTGTGTAACATATTTATGGAGGTAAATACCTACATTTACCTGCTATACACGGAAGTACAGTAGCAAAATGAAACCTTAGATGGACACAAACAGTGATTTTGGAAGTTTAACATCAATGATACCAAGCCATGCCTCAAGAAATAGACATTAAAATTGCTCAGTGTTGTTTTTGTTTGTGTCTTTCTAAAGAGACACCTGCACAAAATTATGCATGGCCATGTTAGCATACTCCAAAGTCTAAAGCAGGTTATGTGCGTCAATCATTTTGTTCTTAATGTGCAGCATTAGCTTGTGTATATACCCACATTTCATCTTATTATTATCCAGGAGATTTACATTGATGAGGCCATTAGGAGGCTGTAATCCCACTCCTCTGCCTGTGTTATGATTACATAAACTAGCCGCTATATTAACATACCCAACAATGCTAATGGGACAGAGAAAAGAGCAGCGAGATGCAGAAAGATTCTGCTAACGCTGTAATGATGGACCGCCTGATGATGGGCTGTTTGTGTGCCTTTTTCATATTTATAAAATGTGTTTTTTAAGTAAAAATAAGTGTGTTATTAAATTGGTTACCTGGGCTTTATTGTGTTTACTGGTGAGCTGTCTAAAAGGCTTTCTTTTATTGAAATGAGCCATTTCTTGCATTGAAGATGGTCAACACGTTTACCGTAGCTAAACAAAATGTCTGCCTTTTAGAAACCGAGAGAGCCTGCTGCAATTTCTCTTTCATTTTGGTGCATTTTCATTTTCTACCTGTCCAATTTCAAGAATCAGAAAAATTAGTACAACTGCCTAATATTTTACTATCGTGGTGATATTTTAAACAGAAGTTAAGGTAATGTGACCATTAATTAGACTATGTTAATAAGCTATTATTCCATGCTAAAACACTAGTCTTCACTTACCACACTGCTGTCTTACGAACCCAGTATCATAAAGGGGTTACGGTGTAGTAGCTTTAAAGGAAATCAATTTTTGCTCATTAATATGCAAGTTTAACTATCAAGGTGATCCAAACTCCGATCAGATTATCTCCTCAATAGAAAGAGCATAACTTTTCTATCATGTTTTCACTGTGTGGCAAGTGTTCTGTGGTAACTTCACATTATTTTATATGACATAGATTTGTCAATTAATGCAACTCTAAAGCACAATATCAACTGATACGATAAGTGTTTCATTAACTGATCTTGAGTCACTGTCTTGAAAACAGGCCCTTTCTCAAAATCTTTTTTTAAAAACCTTCATTATTTCATTTGTGTTTTATCAAATTACCACACAGCAAACCTGCAGCCATGTAATTCTATTCCAACATAGGAATTCTACACACATTGCACAGAGAGATGGAGAAACAGGGGGTTAATATTTGCCCAGTGGCACATTTTTGCCACAGGCCCCCAGTCAGGTTAATCCAGTCACGACTACACCTTGTCAGTAAAAAAAAAAGACCTTGCAAAATGTGTTGATATTCATATTACAGCAAATCTGCTCTTATATCCATCTGGACATAAAGAGGTTGAGAAGACAAAATAGGCAGGAATAAAACCTCATCACTGCTATTCATCGAGCTCTTCACAAAGTCTCCACAGAGTGGCTGAGTCATTCAGGACACACAGGAGGAAGACATGTAAAAGTTAGGGGGTTTTATCTCTACAGTAGGGGTGTTTTAGAAAGGCGAGGCCACCAGCATTCCAGTTAAAGATGAGGAGAGATAAACTGTGGCAGCATGATGTGGATGTCTTCATCTACGTACTTTCTGATGGCCTCATATCCAAGGTAGATTAGGTGTTTGTGTATTTTGTTGTTTTCTCAGTCAGGCACATTCGTCATGGTTTACTGTCACTGACACCACTACTACACAGGAATACTGTGAATGTATTCATATTATTCAGTGTCTGTGCACATATGCAAACATAATAGGTGCTGAAATGGCTGAAGAATCATGTATCATAGAAGTAGTTAGCAACAGCAAGCATTTTGCAGCAGCTATGGTGTAAACCAACAGATGTGTGAAGGCTGGATGGTGGGTGCTGCGTTTTCACTGGCTGCCTTTGAAAGCAGGTAGGGGCAGCCTGCAGCTGCTGAAACAGTTGCATATATGGAGACGGATGTAAATCAACAGCTGTGTTTTGCGAATGCGTTTGTAGGTGTGTATTTGGTGTTCAGGGAGGTAAGCCAATCTGGGAGGTGTTAATGACCTCTTGTTCCTGACTGAACCTACATTAAGAGCTCAATTGTTGCTGAATAACCTGTGTAACATCAAACCAGGGAAATAAGTCATCTTCAAAGTCTGCTTAAATCCACGACAGTCTTGAATTGCCACTAAAAGTTATCTCAGTAAATCACACACCCTTGATCTCAACAACTTTTAGTCTCTAAATAAAATGCAGACCATTCAACTGTGAATGTGGTCAAGACAAATCACCAGTAAGACCTCATTACCACAATTTCAAGATTTATTTGACTGATTTTAAACATTATATCCATACATATGTCTGTAATGTCCACAATACTTGCCCATGTTCTCTCAACGTCTCTCAACGTCAATGGATGACGTTGTCCGAAACGGAATTTTTAAGCCAAAACTGTGGGCTTGATTTAACAAGTGAGACCATAATATGCAGCACGACGATCATCCATGAGGTAACAGAAATGCTAACAGAAACCAAGACTGTGCCGCATGATTTTGACCATGGATTGTTAGTTTGTGTTCTTGCTGACACCAGCACAGAGGGAGGGCTAGTGAGACAGCAGGGGGCTCAAAACCTTCTTCAAAAATAAACCAAAAGGAAAAAAAACCTATGTCACTATAAGAACAAGGCAGCACTTGACTACTGAATAACTGCTCCTGGAAACTATATGACTATTATGCATGGAAAGCAATGACAAAAGTTGCTACCATAACTACTTCAAACTGCACAAAAAGATAATCTGAGGTTATCATTACATTCAGGTTACATGGGCATTAAATAAGTTGTATGATTGTTCATAACACTGTACATTCATAAATGATTACTACATTGGAAGCACTGTGCTATATCACTAGTGTGAGCACAGCCTGTGTCATATAGCTGACAGTGAAACACAGAGAATTACATCAGCTGGACTAAACTGACCCAGCCCTTAACAATGACTCATTACCTCCTATCAATATTACCAGTGTTTGTAACTTTCCGTCTGTGTTGCACTAGCCTTCAATGCAAAAGTAAAACCGCTTGTGTGCACTTGTGTTTTGCAAACACCCCTCCACGAAGACTGCAGGTGGAACTTCCCTGTATCTCCGAGTCTCCATCGTCATTAATATGACAGCCACCAGACACCAGCCACCAGCTGTCCACTTGTCATCTCTTTTACCTGCTTACCTACTGGTGAGTCAGCCTCCCCTCTCAGCCTGGGTCTCTTTCTTTCTTTCTTTCTTTCTGTGTCTAAGCACACCAGTCTCTGTTTCTGCATATTTTTATCATCAAGATAAATACCAGCATTGTCACTATTATCATTATCATAATAATCAGCATCATCATCACCAACAACAGAAACAACATCATCCATGACTCAGGTCACTGTGACCTCAGGCTGAAGAATACAGTACGATCAATTCTACTTGTGTAATTAAATAAATGTATGACTTATTCACCCTTGCAGGAGAATTACAGCATTGTCCTGGAATGACATTTGAAAGGTGTCCAGATAGGTCAGGCCTTGTGATTGTTGCCCTGAGACCTATTTTTTATATTGGTCATTGTGCCATGTGGATGCAACATGCTAATATGACAGAATACAGTTGGATAGCAGACAGGGTTGGGTGAAGTTGATATACATTTAGCAACCGTTTATACCAAGGTGTCTATCTCTTTAGATTGCTGGTTGGACCATTGTGAGAAAATATTGGATTTTTACATGACTTTAGCATCAGTGTGATGAAATGCCTTAAGGACAGTGAAATTAAAAATACACTTCCCAAATTCTAATCTCATGCCCCTGTGTTATATGTTCAGTTATCTCTTGCCATATGCTTGGAACAAAATCCCTTCCTGTAAAACGTAAAAATATTTGTGATAACTCATATTGAACTTGGGGGAGGTTACCTAAATGTATCTAATCAAATGCATTTTGTGGTGACTAGCTAACCCCACCCATCACACAAAGCCACATTTGACTGTTAGCTAGTGGGTAGCTAGCAGAGCAACCTCATAGGAGGAGGTGTGTGTTTGGATTTCAGCTGCCAAAAACTGTGTTTACGCCATATACTCCATTCTCCATAGCACTCTGCAGCTCCATATCGTGCTGTTTTTGCTAAACCACGCCTACTTTTGAGCAAGGATTTCATTGAAATACCTCTCGTAAATAAATCCTTTGCCTTTGATAATGGCCATCAAGAGAATGTTGCATTTCCTGTCATTATAAATTTCATTTATATTTAGTTTAGACAGAAAAAGGTTAAGAGGCGTGTGCTCAATTGTAAGTGTTGAGTTAAAAAATTGTTTTTATATTTTTTTCATGTCTGTGACATATTCTACAGAATATGGACATAAGGGGCAGATCATGGCCAAATCATCCCTAGCAGACACTACAATATCTTCCTTGAAACTGCTCAAATCAAAATCATCAAATGACTACTGTATGTGTAATGTGAAAGGGATCTTTCAAAGTGACAAACCAACAGAGAGCAATCCCTCTACTCTGCAGTGCCCCTCAGATCTACAGACCATTTTGGCGTCTTTAAGCTCATCATTTTTGACCACAACGTTTCTGTTTTGGTTCAGTCTCACAGCGAAAAAAGTTCTGATAAACCCACTGTACCAGCCCATCACCAAACAGCAGACAGACACAGTTAGCAACTAGCTGGTGAACATGGTGACTTTCACCCAGGAGGTCGCTGTTCATGTCCCGTGTGAAACCAAAAGTCGACGTTGACTTATTTGAACTAACGCACTTATTTTCACCCAAACCATGATCTTTTCCTAAACCTAACCAAGTAGTTTTGCTGCCTAAACCTAGCCAAACTTTCTTTTATCCCAGATTAGTATATACAGTGTGTTTATAAATTACAGAACAATTAGCAGTATACTGAGCAAATACATTTTTGAGAGTAAAGCAAAAGGCTTTTAGGGATGTACTGAAAGCGCTGAATAAATGTTTGAGTGTAAGAAGGTACTCTAATTCCACCAGCCACACTCCTCCTGTAAGGCTTGTGTGAATAATCAATAAAAGTATTTACATATTAAAAACATAAACATTAGCTAAAAAATGTTCAGTGTAATTTTTTGCCATCCTCAGGTAGTCCTAAATTGAGAAGTCATCATAAAGTGGGAACTGCATGCCTTCATGACATGTTCTTTTTTCTGTAACTGCAGCATTAAACAATTGCAGCGATGTCATTCAGTGACTTGAGAAATTTTGTATCTCCCTGTTTCATTCCTGAATGTTCATCATGAAACACCATGGAAACAATAAATCAAGTCTGGCAACACACTGTGCTGCAAATTACCCCACTGTGAAGCACACTGTGTTTGACTGCATCTGTATTTTTCATGATCTAAACTGTCAGTTCATTTGAGAGAGGCAGCATCTCCAGTTGCATCCTTTAGCTTATTTTAGTGGAGCTTACGTCTGTACTCAATTATGTCTTAGGCCATTTATTTGCTTTTAAAATCAACATTATGATACTCACAAGTGGTCAAAATTCAAAGAAGTCAGATGAGTCATTAAATGAGTCATTTTCTGGAAGTGCCTCCTTGACAGTGCACAGGAACTGATTTAACAGAGAGCACAAAGTTCATCTGCAGAGTTAAATTTTAAGTAAGAGTTTAATCTCTGTAGTTCTGTAATATATTATATATAAGGAATACCACATGTTCTTTTTATTAAGGTATTTCCCTTGGTGTTAGGTTTCATCTGTTTGTAACTGTGAGCCTTCAGTGTGATTTTGAGAGACAGGAACGTTGGATCAGTGCGGGTCTGACTGGCTGAGAAATGGCTGAATCACTGGAGCATGTCCGTGGGCCAAACACGTGCTGCAAAACAAACTCTCTCTCTCTCTCTCGCCATATAT